>JAIGNY010000962.1:1695000-1702500 GCA_020152595.1 Chiridota heheva | reverse complement strand
CTCTTAATACAACACACAGCCACCATAGATAGTATAGAGCTAAATCGTTATGAGTGGGTCTCGATCTCTAATGTTCAAAGTTATCGACATGCTATAATGCCCCCTGCCCCCCCCCCCCTTCCCCTTCCCCCTCCCTTATTGGGTGAAAAGGGACTCGATGGGTAAAACTCGTTGACATAATGTTAACCAAAACTAGTGGCGTAGCCAGAGGGTGACGAGAGGGACGATTTCCCCTTCCCCTCCCCAAAATGTTTTAATCCGTCGGTTCAGATTGGTGCCGTCGGTTCAGATTCGGTGTCACCTCAATTATGCCACTACATATCTTTTCGGCTCAATTCATTTCTTTTCCCCACCCCGCGAAAGCCTTGAGTTTACACGCTAGGAGCCATGAACATCATAGCAGGTAAAGGGATGTATTCTCGTGTTCTCGTTACACTCAAATATCTCGAGAATGCATTGATTCGTATTTCAAGAATCTGATAAAATTATGAATTGACCACAATTCAAGTATCATACTATTTTAGTGAAATAGCTAGAAGTGTCAGCCCCGAGACGCTTCTCCTCCTATACCCACTGTCTGACTGTTACAACAAGTAACTGAAACTTGAGCTAAGTCGTGTGGACTGATGGGTGTAACTTTTGGCAAGCAAGAAAATAGTACAAGCAATTCAAGTTAGTTAACCATACAAGTGTTAGGAAACTTAGATTTGAACAATTTAGATTAGGTTACCTTTGTCAACTGAGACAAGATAGTTATTAATTTTGTAAAGCATATCTAGACGTGTGTGATTTCTTCTTGTTTTTAGCAGGGACCAATCTAATTGTTGAAGCATGTTGTCTAGATTTATAAGAGTAAAGTTTGCCATACGATACCTTGCTAGTCTCCTTTAAATAGATTTATGTTTATCCACCTCACATTGGTGATGGGGGTCCCAGATTGCTAAAGTTTATACTCAAGTACTGGTGTAACCATCATGGTAGAAGACAGACTTCCATGGTCTCACCAAGGGAACTTTTACTCTGACAGAGGTATTTGAGAGGATGTAGCATTTAGAGGGTTTAAATTCCGAATGTTGGATTGCAGAATTTTGTCCCGAAATTTCTAGCTTTCCAACATAATTGCGACCAAAATGTACACTCTAAAAAGTGTCTGGTAAAATTTTACCAGGAACGGGTACAATTTTCACCAGGTGCAGTGCATATACATAACCCACTCTTTCCTGGTTGTTTTCACCAAGAAATCCTAGTGAAATTAGTAATCAAGATACAGACATACTTGCTGGTGGAAACGACCAAGGAAGATTTTTTTTGAAATTTCACCAGTAAAATTTGGTTACATGCACCAGCTTATACTCATTGATTTTGAAGATATGTAATCGCCAACCATGAGCAATGTACTAAAACAAAAACACCTATGTGCCTAGTCCAATAACAAAAAACAAAAACAAATGCGCCCTGTTAGATGTGATTAATTCCTAACTTAGAAATTAATCACACGTAGGCTTAGGCCACATAGTGTCCATAGTGTAACATTGTGAGTAAGCCTAGTGTTAGGCTAGGCATTACACTGAGTTACATACAGTACTATACCTAATGACATGCGGCCTGCTCACTCATGGATTTCGAAGAAAAACAATTACCAACCATGCCAATAGCAATGTACTAAAAACCTTTTTTTTTTTTTTTAAAGAGCGATATCGTCATATGTGCACAATATTTAGAATTCCTTTCAAAATTTTTGATTGGTTGAAATTTTGCTGCGCGATTCGTTGTCTCGTATTGCAAGGTATATAATTATTTAAAACGCTTTGTAGGACAATACACGAGATAGCCCAGATGCTTGCGGCGATCGCAACTATTTTTTTTTTTTCAAATCATGCCGTGAGTTCAAGCCCGGTAGAATCGTTTATTTTGACTTTTTGCTTTTATCTTCTTCTGTTTTTTTCTCAGTAATTTTCATTTGGTGACTATCATTGTTGTATTATAATACTAAAATTTCACTTTCGCTTTCTGACAAAAAAGCATGGAAAAAAACAAATAAGTTTCTCGTCACAGTAACGTAATGCGCTGTGTATGTAATTCTACACACACAAGGTACATGCTAGTGTCTGGCTGTACTGTGTGGTACAAACAGACAGAGGATCGGATCTTGCCACCACAACCGGAAGTGACGTCAAAATAAAGTGTTCCCCCCCCCCCTCCCCCTTCCCCATTTTTACCGTATTTTACTGAGACGAGCCTCCCTCTTTAAAGTAACGTCAACGGAAAACGTCTTTTTTTATTAATCTGACACAAACTGACAAATGTATGCCTGCTGAAGGTTGTGCGCATACCGTATGTATCGTACCATAACAACAGCAGAATGCTTCGAGGCAAAATTGAACAATCAGAAGCGGTGTCTCACAAGCTGGACAAAATTTGCCAATGAGATAATGATTTTTACCAGGATAGTTATGTTAAAGATTAAAACTATCGACATGGCATGAAAATAACCAGGAACGTGGTGGAATTATTTTAACCAGGATTATTTTACCAACTTGAACATTTATTAGAGTGTAGTGACAACAAATATTGGGGGATGCTATTTATAGTAATGAAGTAATGTTATGCTCGGGTTCGTGAAGTCTTGTGGTTCACTTTCTTATGGGGTCTTTATCAATCTGCACCGCTGTGTATACAGGTATGCCATAACATACGTATTTAATCAAAAGTTAACTCACCATTTTTGTCATCATCATCAACAAACTCCAAAAAGTTCCTTGCACTGCCGCCCTCTGTTGTCCATTCACATATGTCAATGTACCCATCAGCTGACCTGTCAATAATGTTGAAGACAGCCTGCTTCTTATTTCCGCTGATGCTCCTGCGAAATCTGTTATCGAAATATGATATACTGCGTCAGATTTCAATAGCAATAATTTGCTAAATGAATTTTTAATTGCATTGAAGGCGGCAATTATTTTGAAGCTATTGGGGGAGGGGCAAAAATGATGGGGTTTTTTTTTCTTCAGTGAATCAAATTGTCAATCCCAAATTTAAGTTAACCGTGACAGGAAGTGTAATACTAGTGTTTACCTGATTTTCAAGTTCTGGTGACGTCATTACTGTCAAGTAATGAAGAGATTCCCTCTTTTGCAGTTGCTGTACCTGGTAGAATGTACAAACTCGTGCTGGCAGGCTGGTTACTGGTGATGATTTGTTCTCAGGTTAATTTTCGAAAGTAAGTACCAATATTTTTCCGATAGCATGTAGGTTTATTAAGAATAAAATATATTATTTATTTTCAAGGAACGTATTGGAGGGACATATGTAAATACCTTCCTCTAAAAAACAATTAATTAATGTGATAACAAGTTTTCTGCCCATTTGCCTGGACCCAACCATGAATCGTCGCACATTTCATTCTAAGGTAAAAGGTAAGGATGACGTCAGTAGCATTTGGATTGTGACATTGTCAGTGTTATAAGTCGACATCATAGAAATGGAAATGGAGTTTTTTTTTTTTCAAAGCACAACATTTTTTTTTTAATAGGCCTTTACCCACAAGCCTGTGATTTTGAGAGACCACAATCACCTCTTGGGCAACTAATGAGACGCGAAGGAACAAGTAACTTTGAGCACCTTTAAAATTAAAGGAGATATTAAGTCTGACATAACATGCAGAAACTTTATTTTATATGATATTGTTTTAAAAACTTTTATTCTACGACTGTATGGGAGCAGCCATTTTCTTAAACCAAGGCGATAATCCTGGTCGCCCAGTGCATCAGAATTTGGTTCACTAGGCGACCAAAATTTCTCACTGGAAATCAAATGGTCGCCCAGTAAGTTTGTTACAAAATTCACTGTTAGAAGCAGATAAATTGCACTGAATAATTAAGTTTCCATAAAATTGGAATATTCTCTTAAATTTTCGGAAAATCTTCTTCATGTCGGGAAATTTTCTTCAATTTCCGCGAAATTGTCATCAATTTTCTAAAATCTTCCGCAATTTTCTGGAAATTTATGTCAATTTTCAGAAGATGAGAAATGTTGCTAAAATTTAACGAAATTTTTCTTCAATTTTACAATTAAAAATATCTAATTTGAATAATTTCCCAATTGTACCTCCCAATTTGTAAGAAAGCTTCCAATCAGAATATCATCTCTGGGAAGTCCCCCCTCCCCCTCCCCTTCCCCTCCTCCTCCCCTCTCCGCTTCCTACGCTTCTGTCCTCCCGATTACAGTGTCGAATAAGGGAGTTGTTGTCCAAATAACAACTCCGGATCCTGGTCGAATGCAGCATTGCACCATTTTATGATCAGATAATCGAAGAACACTGATGATAATAATTTTTATTAAGGTGAATAATCGTTTTGAATATATCACTGAAAATTGGGGGGAGGGGAAAATATGTGACAGAGTTTCCCCTGACACCCTCTGGCTACGCCTCTGCTTCATCAAACTACGAAAAGAAGAACGCTAAAAGTGGAAAACGTTTGCCATCAACTAAACAAATAATCGATTATATGCATTACCTGAAAGTAATACCAACTCCAACAACACCAGAATCATAGGTCGGGTAGATCTCTATGTCGTCATCTACATGCCAGGTGGGGGACCAACCGGACTTTGTTCCACTTGCAACAGCACCAGAATCGGCATCATAGATTTCTGTGTTGTAATCTTCATCCCAACCGGACTGTGCATTGCAGAGTGCCACGAGGCACAGTCCTAACAGCACGGAAGCAATGATAACACGATCCATTAGCTGAAAATAAAGGGTATAGGCTATCGATATATCTTTTTGAATCATATTTACTATTCGAGTAATGGTATTTGTGTCCGGCACGGCCAAAATTAGTTTGACGGGCCGGGCAAAATATCAAATAATGAACTTCTATACTGAGCACCTAGTCCACAAAATTCCCCCCCCCCCCCTCCCCCTCCATCCTCAGTCCGGAGAAAATAAGAACCAAAACCAAAAGTCCTAAAATAAGGAACTTAAAACTTTTTGATATTTCAAATGATAAACCCAGTCAAACTTGAAATAACTCTGCGAAAAATGTCTTCGTCCGTCGAAACTTAAAACTCAATGATAAACTCTCATTGATTTCATGGCTAGATATTATCCACTCCTTTTTACATATTTATCACGCCGTTTTTTGTTTTTTTTTCTTTGAGGAGAAATTAGGAAAAAAGCTTCAATCAGAGACAAAAGTCTTGTCACCAGTCCACTCTTATTCAACGTTGGTATGTGATTTGCAAGAAAGGGATTATGGTAATATATTTCCAACATTGAAGAGGGGTTTAGGGGGAAGGAAAAGGTGCCGAGTACTTTTGTCCGGGATTGTATAGGTTTCTTGGCGCGAAACAGTCATTTAAATTTTGAAAAATTGTAATCGTACAACTTTGTCATTGATATTGCAGAATTCTAAGGAATAAAATTACACATCGCAAAATCTTATATTCTATATAACAAAGTAGTCTTTCACTTAATCTTTCTGTACATTTTTATCGCAAAATATGAACAAAACGGCTACAGGACTTCTATTATCTCAGGTATTTTACAGATTCCTTGAAATAGGACCTCTCGGACAGCGTCCTTCCACCCCCTCCCCCGCCAAAAAAAAATCAATCAAACAATCAAAAATATGAATTTTTGACACATAATTTGTTGGACATATGGATGAATTTGGATACAATTCTGACAAATAATTCATCCACATTTTCCCCACGTTCTTTCTTAAGATGAACGTGTTCATTTGCGAACCACGGTATTACGGAAAATTTAATGTTCCCTTTCCCGTAAATATGAATTTCGTTTATTGCTGTATTTTCAACTGCCATTCACTTTTAAAGTGTAGATATATAGCTGCATAGACTGATAGAGAACATCTTATCTAATTATTGAGGCCAAGGTGTCTAATATGTACAACACTCGTCAATTTATATTAGGGCAGGGGAGGAAATAGGCCTACCCAGGGATAGCAAGAGTCGCCTCTCAGATGGGCAAGACCCGCAAAATTTCCCGGTTGCAAGCGGACAAAAATGCACTGCTAGATTAATTTTCTATCAAAGTTCGAGATGCTCCTAATGGGGAAATCTCACATTTTCGGAAAATATCCTTCAATTTTCGAAAACTTTTCCTTCATTTTCGGAAATTTCTTCATTTTTCGGGACATTTGTTCTAATTATCTAGGAATATCATTTAGTTATCGGGAAATATGGCTCATTTCCGAGAATTTTGTGGCCAATTTTCGGGATATTTCCCCAATTTCCTTTGATTTTCGGGACATATTTTTTCTTCTTCGATTTTCGGAAATTTCTTTTAAATTTTGGGGTAATTGTGCAACTTTTCGGCAAGTTTGTTGAAAAGTTTTTTCAATTTTTCAGGTAAATGTTGCCAAATTTTACCAAAATTCTTAATAATTTTACCAAATTTCCCTTTTTTAAATACTTTTTAAATGGATTTTATCTTAATGATTTTTCAATTTTACCTCCCAACAGGAGCAGGAAGGATACAACCGGGAAGGTGAAAGGAAGGGCAGTTTTCCCCTGCCCGCCTCCCTTCCCCGCTCTTCTTACGCCTCTGCCGCCAGGGCCAGATTTAGAAATGTGAGGGTCCTGGCACATCCCGATGTGGGGTCCTGGCACATCCCGATGTAGGAGCCCCTTTCAGACATCATGGGTTAATTATATGAGAGATTTATTCGAAATTTTGTTCACAACTGAGTATCTATAGTAGCGGCATGAAGACAGGTATCAGTAGGGGTTTGGTATCTAAATACCAAATATATATACCAAGTATATATATTCCCATTCAGAAGAAACTTTGACTGCAAATAAGATATCAATATAGCCTGTTTTTCGTTGGATCAAAATTGTATGCGTGAATATTCTGTAGGTATATACAACAGGTTCAACTTGATATTGTCCCCCGGCTGGGCGGCATACTTCCGAGGTCAAATGTCAAATTAACCATAAATCATCATTGATCTATTGTTCTTAAATAAATCTCAGTGAAGTTGTCGGGTAAATGTCACATTTATAACGTGTTTCACTACAGAACTTTGTTTTCAAATCCAAAAACGAAATTATCGTGATCTTCAGATTTTAGATGCTTGTCGGAAAGTATAATCATTTTGAGATAATGTTTAAGCAGAATATACCCCGCGGGTATATATACATATATATATATATATATATATATATATATATATATATATATATATATATATATATATATATATATATATATATATATATATATATATATATATATATATATATATATATATATATATATATATATATATATATATATATATATATATATATATATATATATATATATATATATATATATATATATATATATATATATATATATATATATATATATATATATATATATATATATATATATATATATATATATATCTTTATATATGTATATATATATATATATATATATATATATATATATATATATATATATATATATATATATATATATAT
>JAIGNY010000962.1:1690000-1692500 GCA_020152595.1 Chiridota heheva | reverse complement strand
TAAGCTTTAAAAGTTCTCAAATACATAAGCGAGATAATTCCTAATTACAGGCAACAACCCTTGAAACTGTTTAACTCACCTTAATATTCTTTTGTTGTCAAACACGACAGAATTGGCCCGATGGAGGAAAGTCTTCGAACAGCTGTAGGGCGCAGAATAAGTCTGAATGATGAGGCTAAGCAAAATTATCCACCTTTTATTAATTATCGATGTTAACCATAGTTTTGGATCCTTTCTTCTTTATCTCTAAACGGAAGTATTTGCATGTCAATACTTTGAAAAGGTATGGAACAATTCTGGAGCTGAAATTGTGCCATTTGGCCAACATTCAATCCACGATCTACAATGAAGTGATCATGTGGAACGTGTTTTGTTTCTAATATTCTTCGAAAAACCTTCCGTCGGATTTCCACGTTATGCTGTTATGACGGGAAACTTACTAAAGGTGGTGAAACCTTTATTGATGGTTTTGTAATTACGCGATATATCGTGATATACCTGGAACCCGAATAAATATTTGTTCAAAACATTCTGATCGGGTGACAAATTGAAGAATATGCAATTTTCAAGAAAGTGGTTATCTTAAAAGTTTCTGGCGGCCGAAATGTGAAAGCGTAATTTTCTTGAGTCTCATGAGAAATCGAACACCTTTCTTGCTCCCAGTGGTACGGAATGTCATAAACGCTATTATAAATCCCGACCCGAGTACTCGAAATTTACGTGTTTTCCCAAGTTGACTTTTAGATAAGCCAGTTCACAGTAACGTTAATATGTATTGCGCAATGCAGGTCAAGAGGTCAATTGAGAATGTCTTTCCCTAAGCATCACTGACACACATTGAATAACACCGTTACTTTCCGATTTTTTTTGTTTAATATTTGAGTGGATTCGTTGCCTTACATGTATGTATTTGTGCTTTCGAAATGGATGTTCCTTTGTTTAGGGACATCGTGTGGGATGCCATGTGGGACAACTGGATTGGATGCCATGTGGGACAAGGTTGGGATGCCATGTGGGACATACATTAGAGTGGGATTCCATGTGGGACATAGATATGAACATAGGGTGGGGATGACATTTGAGACATATGGATGGAAGTCATGTAGGATATAAGGATATGCCATGTAGGTCATAGGGAGGGATGTCATGTGGCACATATCGAGGGACGCCATGTGTAACAAAGGGTGGGATATCATGTGAGACATAGATATGAATGCCATATATAGCATCTAGGAGAATCGGATGCCATGTTAGAGATAGGAAGGAGCGAAACTTGGGACATAGGGAGGGATGACATGTGGGACATAGGGAGGGACGCTATATGTGACATAAGGGGGAATGACATCTGGGACATAGGGTGAGATGCCACATGTATATAACAATATATAACAATATTAAGTTATATAACAATATTGAATTAAACTAAAAGTAAAAATACCGGCATGGCTCGCATACTGATTCAAATTGACACACATATCAAGTCCAATTATATAAACATCCCTCTATCCACTCCACCCATGTTCTATCTGACATCGCACCCTATGTCCCACATATCATCCCATCCCTGTCCCACATGACATCCATCTCTTTTTCCCACATGACATCCCTCACCATGTCTCACCGAGTCCACTCTTCCACATGGCATCCATCTCTATGTCCCATATGGCGTCTCATCCTAAAGATGTACCAAATGGCATCCCACTCAGATGTCCCATATGCCATCACACCCTATGTATCACACGGTATCCTTCCCTGTGCCCCGCATGGCATCTATCTCTGTGTCCCACATGGCATGTCACAAAGCCATCCTGTGGTAGAATTAACACAGACTAGAAAGCTTTGGTTTACACATGGTCGGACCGTACCGCGCTGATTGTTATTATTACTTGACCTGACCCCACAATCAGTTCCGGGCATGTTCGTTCGTAACCATAAACTGGCTTATTTGTATCTACCTACTGTGGTGTAGCGGTTATCATACCTGTCTACAAACCACGAGGCCCTGGTTCAAGCCTGGGTTGGCCCGTAGACACGCCAGTGTACACAATTGGTTATTAAAGGCCGTGGACATTGACTTGGTTGTCGATGTTATGTCTGTCCGTACGTCGTACCTGTGTTCTCGTCCGGGTCGTATTAAGCGTTTCGTGATAGCATCGTTACTATCATAACCGAATACGCAGGCAACGACCCCATCATTGTAATTATGTGTTCACTCGTCGTCGTCGCATTTGTTCGCATGGGTGAACATTACTGTATCCAACAGCAGTAAAACAAAGCGTGTGATGCGACTTCTATTGGTTAAAATTGACCTGATCAATGGACAATTATTAACGCCCTCACTTATCGGCCGCCAGCTGACACAATTATATATGTGTCCCCTTATGGCGTTATCATAGTGATAATTGTAAATTGACAGCTACGGTATACCTTTAGGTCCCCTATATGAGAAAGATCAAAGTTTTTACATTTTGAAAATTGCATGTTCTTCTTAAGTTTGAAA
>JAIGNY010000962.1:1657500-1685000 GCA_020152595.1 Chiridota heheva | reverse complement strand
TGTTCCAGCTACCAAAGACATCAATTATTTTCTCCATATCATTTTTTTTGTAGCTATGCAAAGTTTTCTCTCAATATTCATCAAAGACTTCAAGTTCCCAAAATTGATGAGAAATTACATAAAATTGAAGCAAATTTCACAAAAATGAAGCAAAATTCACGAACATGAAGGATATTTTACTAAAATTGAAGACAAATCCAGATAATTGATAGAAAATTCTCGAAAATTGAAGAAAAGTTCCTGAAAATGAAGGAAATTGCACAAAAATTGAAAAAGATTTTCTGAAAATGAAGGAAATTGCGCAAAAATGTAAGCAAATTTGACGAAATTGAAGACAACTCCTCAAAATTGGAGAAATTTTTCGAAAATGAGAAAGGAAATTACACAAAAATTGAAGCAAATTTCACGCAATTGAAAGAAATTGCGCCAAACTTGAAGCAAATTTTAAGAAAATAAAGGAAATTTTTATGAAAATTGAAGGAGAATTTCCCAAAGATTGAAGATTTTTAATAGAAAAGAAGCGGCGGACTCTTAAAAATCAATTTGTTAGACCTTCATTATTCAGTTTATTATGTCCCTTTTCTTTCTTTTCCCCTTATATGTCTAGCTATTTTTCCCGAATAGGTATACTTTGCATCAGATTGGGGGGAGGGGGGCAGGGATGGTGCTCTCTCACCCCACCTCATACGCCTATGCCCCGCTACCGATATGCTCTTTCTTTTTATCCGCCCTGATCTCTGTCAACAATCAAAACAGGCAGACAGGGGCGTGCTTCCTCGAGAAACATTTTACGGGAAAGACTATTGTACTTTTCCACTTTGTTTCCTCTGGTATTTCTAAATATTGACCTACTTTATTTTTATGTAAGAAACTATTGCTCTATTTTCTTTAGTGGACTGATGATCGATAGACAGTTATGGTGACCTTAAATAACATATGTTAGGGCAACATCCATGGATAAAATGAGCATTATTCCAACAACAAAAAAACATTGCCAGGGGTGTAGGAAACTTTCGAAAAGTATGTGTGTGAGAGTGGGGTTGGGGGAACGACCTTTTAGAGGCACTTCCCAAGTCATATGTCGCCTATTCCGACCTGTAGATCAAATAAGTGAGAACAACAAAATCAAGTAAAAGGGGCACTTCGTTTTTTTTAGAAAGGGGCACTTCGTTTTTAGAAAGTGGCACTTTTCCAATGGAAAAGAGGAAGCGAATTGACACAGGCATAACTACTTTTATTCTTTACATAGGCCTATACAATAATCATTTTTGAAATAAAAATATGTTTAATATATCAGTTACTCAGGAAACGTGAACAAACTAAGCTTAATTAACGTTCCCAACACCTATCCCTCTCATCGATTACATTGTTTGGACACAAACACATTTTTGTATATATATCTCCTCACTTATTTTCAACTAGTACTCACGTAGAATGCATAAATACTATAATAACTAAACAAGTTCTGTGATTGCAGATGCGATGTTCTACTGAAAGATGCAATTTGGACTTACGGAAAGATTTTGAAATATTTTCGAGACAAAAGGGCATAACTTTCCTGCCATGCTGTCCGGTCGGAGAAGCCGCGATCGTCTATACGCTATACGCACCGCAGTGCGAAAAGATGCTAATATTTTTTGCTGTGAATTTGGAGCAAGATTTCGCATAACGCATAACCGTGAATAAGGATGTTTCAGCCCACCTCATGAGGTCACATAACTTGATTTACATTGCCATTTTGTAGGCTTAAGTACACTGTCGTCTGCTGTACACTGTACGTTTGCATATTGTTATATATGATTATTTTTGTAAGTTAATTATGCCAGGAATCTTGCTGTACCGTTGGTCGTGCACTTATAGACGTGTTTAGAATCCACTGGTTAACAGGTTAAGATTACTTGAAGTGCTTGGAAGGTAATTTTTTTTCTCTAAAATAACGTTTTATATTTTTTTTAAATTGGTTTATCTGGCCAGTTTATTTTAACCACTAGCGCGTGTTTTATATGCCCAGCGCCTGTTTTACATGTCCAGCGCGTTTTTCATCACCAGCGCGTGCTAGCGCGTGTCAAGTTTAGTCCTGAACACGTCTGTTTGTTTTACGTGTGATGTGACTGAGCTGTGTGAAGTTTAGACGCGTGAAACGCTTGGCGCGCAAAATGGCCTTCAGTTGAATTAGAGTAACGTGGTGAAATCAGGGGTGTCGGGGGCAAAGGGGGTTGGAAATCAAGTGAGGGCCCTTTTTCAACATTAATTGAGGGGCACGTTTCATGTTTAAGAGGGGCCACATTTGTCAGTTTTTGAAAAATTGGGGCCCTGAGTTCTTACATGGTTTAAGTAAAGGCGGGATTTGGGCCCGGCCCGGGGAGCAAGGGCCACTTGTCCCATCCCCACTTTTTTTCCAAATGTATACTTTTTATGGTGATGTTTTGTATCTTGGCGTGATTTTGTGCCCCTTCTCCCACTTCCGACTCTTCCTCCAACATTTGGTGGGCAAATCCCTCCTATGGGTTTGAGATTGTGAGCTAGGAACAATTTTGGCGCAATTGTCCGTCGGGCGAATAGGTAAGAGGAATACTTTTGAAAATTACTGCTTAGAAAGTGGGGGTTATGCGTCCTCCAACCAAATAACAAATGACATGCTCTAATCGTGTGAAATAAGTATTTAATGTATGTTACAACTTCTATGTACTATTTCCATCCACACCAAGCGCTCTTGTTTTCAACATGAGCCTGCCTAACGGAGCCTTATCAAATGCTTTTTCGAAATTTAAATAGATAACATCCACATTATGACCAGAATCAACTGGTTTAGTAACATCGTCATTAAACTCCAATAAATTAGAAACACAAGACCTCTTATTAGATAAGAACTCATCCTAGGACAAATTCAACAAACCATTGACCAGTAATTGGTCTAAAACAACATCCTCAACAATGGACTCCGTGACCTTGTACACAACACTAGTAAGACTCACTGGCCTATAGTTAGTTACAGGGCAAACTGTGGTCACCCTTTAAAAAAAAAAAAAAAAAGTGACATTAGCAATTCTCCAATCACTAGGAACAACACCAACATCAAAGCACTTTGAAAAGATAATACTCAGGGGAACAGTGAGTCTATGTGAACAAATAATTTGTAAGGGGATGGGGTGGGGAGAGGCCTCTAAGTCTCTCAGTCCGCCCCTGATCACGATAGTGGGCGCATTTAATGTTCTCTTAGCAAATCTGTATATCAGTCTCATAAATACGTGTGAAAATTTATTTTAAAACATGGCTGCCTCAAGGATGTAGAATTACTGGAACCTTTTGCCTACCAATTTACGACATACATCAGTATAGGAATCAGAATAATGTGTTAGGATTACTCAGAGGTATAAAAGAAACGGGGAGGGGACTCACCATAAGAGGATTGGAAATCTTGGTATAACATTTCCAGACAAAGAAGGAAATTTCTCAAAAATTGAAGATTTCCCAAAAATTAAAGGAGATTTCTCGAAAATTGAAGATTTCCTGAAAATTTAAGATTTCTCAAAAATTGAATAAGATTTCACAAAAATTGAAAGAGATTTCCCAAAAATTGAAGGAGATTTCTCGAAAATTAAAGATTTCCCAATTAGCAGCAACATTTGATGGAAACTCAATTTACCAGTGCTGATGTTCAATTTTTCTGTGTAAGTGCTTTGCCCTACAGTCCAGCTATAAACGTACATGCCGCAATGTGGGGTTTTGGACCCACCCTATATACAGGGCCACCTCTAAGACCACGTTCATAGGAATTTTCTAGCTTAAAAGAGCCAAAATGTATCTTCATCGTTTGTACAAGGGGTCCCATTGTACATTGTCATAGCCAAATCAAAATTACTCAATATTCAGAGTGGTTTGCAGATGGTTAAAAGGTGAAAGTGTCATTGCAAATTCTACGCAAAATCAAACTCAATCGATCATTGTTTATTGGACAGTTGAAACGTTGCACTTTCAAGACTTAGTGTGGAAAAACGAAAATTATTTGTATATTCCTTATTTTCCTCATACTTGTGGATGATCGAAGCCATGTAGGCCCACCGAGGGAGGAGAAAGGGGTGCCTAAAGTCAGCTCAATAATATCAAAGCACATGTTGAAATTGCTAACAGAGTCCATCCAGAATATTCCAAATTTGTCTTTGTGCTGACTTAATCTGTTAATTATGCACACTTTGAAATAAATAAGATGTGATGGGAATATGGATATACAACTTATCTCTTATAACAAAAATATTGAAATTTACTTGCATTTATGATGGCGGGTCTTCAATCTTTCAGTGTTCAAAAGTTGGTGAAGCATTTCGGGCTATATGAAAGACTTATTTGTATAGTATTTATGACTGCACCTGTTCCTATCAAAGGTGTAGAAAGTTTTCGCAAAGTAGGGGCCTTTTAGGGGGAACTTCCAAGTCATATGTATATACCTGCCCCCTATTTGTAGGTAATCAAATAAAGTAAAAGGGGCACTTCATTTTTTATAAAGGGGCACTTTCCCCATAGGAAGACATTCCCCCGTAGACTGGAAAAAGTCGTTAGTTTCTTGGGGGAGGGGGGGGGGGGTTCAGTAATTAAGGGTGGGTCTAAAACGAAGACCAAAACGAAGATCGAAGTTGGAAGACTTGCACGAGAACCGAAGTTGGAATATTTTCAAAATCTGTAAAACGAAGACCTCTAAAACGAAGACTGAAGATGGAAGATCAAAAAATATTTATTTTTCATTTGTTATTACTTATTCAGAAACAAAATTTTCACAGGACTTTATTCATTTTCATTAATTTTTTTGTATTTTTAAAATAATTATTAAAATTTGTAAAAGAAACTTTGTTTATTTTTCAACATTTTTTCACTTCTGAGAAAATAGCCAAAACATAGTTTCAAAATCATTTTCCAACATTTTCGTAATTAGTTTTGTTTTCACTGTTTTTTTTTTCTTCTTGTAAATTTTGAGAGGAAAAAAATTAATCAAATTTTCGGATTTTTTTGGATTTTGGTACTTCATTTGAGAGATTTGCAATATAGGCAAATCTCTAAACGAACACCCCAAAAATGAAAAAGGAAGATCTTTGGATTTTTTTTTGAAAACAACCGATTTTTGTTAAAGGAGACACAAACCCAGAGATTTCTCTTATCTGTTATGATGCGAACATATGTTCTAAACACTATATCCCACCTTGGGATACTTAAAAAGCGTTCCGTGATATTTTATTTTAGTTAATTAAAATATCAATTACTTGATATACGAATCGTTTAGGGGCTGCCTTCTTGTGCCACACATTTACTGTTCAAATAGTGCCCTCTATTGATCTTCTGCCTTGCTCCGAGCTCCTTCCGATACCCCTGTGGGTAGCTTGGATTCGAGGTGATGGTTCCCCTCCCCTGCAAAAAAGTTTAGCTACGACACTGCAACGATGTACCCTTTTAACACTTTCATTACAACAACATAATTTACAATACAGTATATAATATTAAGCCATAAAGGCTTGTATAGACACGATAGAGCAATTCCTTTCACAACTCTGTGTGCAATGGGGCACAACACTTCGCAAGGGGGAAGGGGTGGGGAGGGGGTGGTGGGGCTGTTGAAATAAGCTATTCAACAAATGGCATACAATTCAATTTCAAAGACTGTAGTCAAGTTGTCAAGGAAAGAAGTGAAGAGGATTTTGATCATATCTTCACATTTATTCGTCTCACCTGCTCATTTTATTTTATTATCTTTTATTTCATCTTTTTTCAATCAGTTAATAGCATGAAACTAAAAAGGAAAATGTTTGTAGCTGTCAGTTTTAGTCATATAGACTAATAGAACTGGCTCACAGGAATATGGACAGATGGACATAGGCCTAAATAGCAATTTCCATATTTGGTTCATAGAGTTTTAGAACTCTGAGCAGATACATTTTTGACATTTTGAAAATAGCAATTTGATTTTTTGAGTTATGTGGTTATGGCTGATCAAAGTGTAGAACTGGACATATAGCTCTGCTCAAAATCCTAATTCTTTAAATTGATTTCCTAACTCTCAGTCACTGCAAATGATCTGATGATGGGAAAGTTTGTTCCTGCTAGATTTTGATTGGTATGGTGAAGACTCAACAATTTCTGGTCAGAATTTTCTGCACCACTTCAAGGAATTATGATAGACGTTTAAAAACCAAAGGATTTACAAATGAAAATATACCAAGGTCGCCCTCTACTCAGGTAATCATCATGAATTTGCATTGTTGACTCATGGGATTTCAAAATGTTGTAATTTCTAAACAAGTTTGATGATTCTTTTGCTACATTCATAGTTTTCAATATATTGTATCTATTTTATTTTTTATCTCGCTAATGTTCCCTATACACTTCCACATATCTTTAAGTGCTCGCGAAATGATGAAGTATTGTGTATCCAGGTAGCACGGAACTAATAAGGTATCACTCCGCCATCGAAAAATGAGAACCCTCAGAGAAAAGGCTAATAAAAATATTTTCGAGAGGTCCTATTTTATGGGACAAGATGCTGAGAAGTTGAAAATATCAGGAATGGTAGAGAAAGGATAGGACTTGACTATACATATCCAAACTTAACGAGATTTGTTCATAAAAGTTTCATGGGAACTACTTTACACGGATCCACACCAACATTTGCGTGATTAGGTGAGGCTGTATAACACCTCTTCACTTCAGCCTACAAAAAAAAGGTCAAAACCTCTGGTGACCCCCTATTGAAAGTACCCTCATCCGAGAGATATTAGATGGTATTTTTCGGAAAACATCACAAAAGATCCTAAATCTATACATTCTGGTACAAAAAGGACCCCAAACTTGACTCTTTCATCATAGGCTTCAATGTGGCAAATAATTAGTTCCGTGCTACCTCCAGGGGGGCCTGCCTCCAGGAAGAACTGCCTTCAGGGGAAACTGCCTCCAGGGGAAGTGCCTCCAGGGGGAACTGCCTCCAGGGGGAACTGCCTCCAGGGGGAAGTGCCTCCAGGGGGAAGTGCCTCCAGGGGGAAGTGCCTCCAGGGGGAAGTGCCTCCAGGGGGAAGTGCCTCCAGGGGGAAGTGCCTCCAGGAGGAAGTGCCTCCAGGGGAAGCTGCCTCCAAGAGAACTGCCTCCAGAGGGAACTGCCTCCAGGGAGAATTGCCTCGAGGGGAAACTGCCTCCAGGGGGAACTGCCTCCAGGGGAAACTGCCTCCAGGGAGAACTGTCTCCAGAGGAAACTGCCTCCAGGGGAACTGCCTCAGGGGAATTGCCTGCAGGGGAACTGCTTCCAGGGGAACTGCCTCCAGGGGAAACTGCCTCCAGGGGGAACTGCCTCCAGGGGGAATTGCCTGCAGGGGAAACTGCCTCCAGGGGAACTGCCTCCAGGGGAACTGCCTCCAGGGGAAACTGCCTCCAGGGGGAACTGCCTCCAAGGGGAACTGCCTCCAGGGGAACTGCCTCCAGGGAACTGCCTCCAGGAGAACTGCCTCCAAGGAAACTCAGTGCCTCCAGGGGAACTCAGTGCCTTCAGGGGGAACTGCCTCCAGGGGAACTGCCTCCAGGGGAGCTGCCTCCAGGGGAAACTGCCTCCAGCGGGAACTGCCTCCAGGGGAACTGCCTCAGAGGGAACTGCCTCCAGGGGGAAGTGCCTCCAGGGGAAACTGCCTTCAGGGGGAACTGCCTCCAGAGAAAACTGTTTAGATTGAAGGTTGCGTTTGGGTCAAATTGAATCTCGGTGTGGATTTTATTTTACGTGAGATATGTCAGGATTCTAAGCTGGCAAGACCATCAACCAAAGTTAGAATAAGAAAACTGGCAAACAGTGGCGTCACTAAGAGGGTGGGGAACTGCCGGAGAACTTATCCCCTAAAAATGGTTGTGTTTAAATTTTGGTAAATGTTTCAAATACATCTCTCTTTGATAAGCTATCATTTAAAATTTTTACATCATGTTTCACAATTTTATTGCCAGAAAACCCTCAAAATGTACAGTGCCACCGTGGGTTTGTAGTTGTTTCCATGGACCCTCATAATTAAATATTTTTCGACAGATGCATCCCGGCGAACACAGGCCCAAAATTGTGAGTGAAGAGGGGAAAGAGTGCTTCGCAGTGGCGTAGCTAGAAGGGGGTAGGGGGGAGGGGCAACCGTTCAAAAATCCGAACCCAAGTTAAATCCACCCCACCCCACCCACCCACCCCCCTGTTATTGCAAAATTTCGGCTATTTTGAGGGAAAAGTCGGACTCGAAAAAACGTCCGATATTTTTGGGGAAAAGTCTGATAATTGGAGGAAAAACTTCAGAGATTTTGAGAGAAAAGTCAAGATCGCTGGTACAGTACAGCTGAACTAAGACCGATTGCTTTCATCAGGATTACGCAAAAAAAAAAATCCAAATTAGATCCTGCACCAATTTTCCGACCCCCACCCTATTTCCCCTCCCCTACCTCTTTAGCTACGCCACTGGTGCTTTGCCTGAATAAGACTCTCTTATTCTTGCGAGAGTTTGCCCAATTTTCATTAAACTTTGAAAGTAGAGGCAAACTAAACTACTGGGACAAAATATAACTTTTCGTATAATAATAACGACATGCCATTTCACCCCATATAATACCTCTTCCTCTGATCCGTGACGTTTCATACCCAAACGGTTACATATATAGACACTCATCTCTTCATAGACAGATTCTTTGAAAAGTAGTAAACGGTATAGTGCATGGTTAGTATTTAGGTAAACCCCAATTTGTGCGCTACGATGTTACTCGTTTACCGCGAGGTGGTAATGTAATTTCGCAGAAAATCAAATGGTACGTGTGGATGTGCCTGTCCCAACTTCACTATGCAGTTTTATTTCTCGCAACGAATGTAATATGAACTAATTTTGACCTTTTATCCCCCGGAACAGACTGAGAATTGTGTGTATTATTCACATGTAAACAACAGACTGGTTTTAATTGATGTTCATCTGTTCATGGTCGTAGGAGCCGGAAAGGGAGGGGGAAATCAGTATTGACCCCAATAATTTGCAAAACTGTATGATAATAACATTTATACATTCCGTATAGGCATAGTCATAAATTCACCGACTGCTTTCCCTCTCCAATGAACAGATGAATGTATCTTTATTTATTTTTTGGAGTATTTATATCATTTGTAGCTTGAATTTCTCTCACGAAAAATCTTATAACACTTTCGACAACTTCAGCCGTGCAGCTTCGCCATAGTTGTTCTCTGGTGATAGGCAAAATAGAGATATTTAAAATACAACGAGGTGATAGTGAAATATAAAAGCCACTGCGAGCCACTGATTGGCCCACATGTCACTCTTAAAAATCCAGGATCAAAATGTGGGACGAAACGGATCACTTTTGATGCCAGTGCAGGATCAAATATGAGCTTAGACTTTCCAAATCAAAGGGATCTGAAAATCAGATCACATTGTATTGGATGAAATAGTATTAAAGGATTAGTTTAGTGGTCAAGCAAGTGTAATTTATATAAAAGAGGACTTGAAAAGAAGCAAAATGGTGAAGAAAGCATTCAAAAATCTTATTCCGTTAAGGAGATAATTAAGTTTAAAGTTTGGCATTATTTGTGTTAAAACAACTGAAATCAGACTAGTCATGATGTCATAACCTCAGCTTCCTCAGTCTGTATGTATATCAATATTTTGTCCTGAGATTTTGTGGCTTAAAAACAATGGGATATGTCAGAAAAGTAGTATAATTGAATTTAGGAAGAGTATTTGTAATATACCACATAAAGAAAACTTGAGGAAAATATTTCAGATAGTGAAAAAATTAAATAAACATTCTTTTAAATAAATTAGCAATTGTTAAGAATGTGAGGATGAAGACGGCAACTTTTCAAAATAGACTTACTACACCAGTCATTTATACACAGATAAGACAGAGCTTTAAACTTGAATATCTCCTTAACGGAATAAGATTTTTGAACGTTTTCTTCACCACTGTGTTTCTTTTGAAGTCCTCTTTCATGTACTTGACCAATAGAGTAATCCTCTAAATTCATGATCTGAAAATGGATCAATTCAATAATCTGGAATCAGATGAAATTGTTTATAATGATGATATTGCAGGATCAATTCTTACAATAGACTTCTTAGAGCAAACTGTCAAAGTGAGCAGAAAATCCAGATCATCTGAATTCAACTGAATAATCTGGGATCAAATCTGCATCAAAATGATGATCCTCACTGCAGATAATTTTAACTCTTTGAAAAAGAAAGAAATGACAAGTAATCCCATGTTTTCAATATACATTCAAATTTATTTCAACTGCATGTCAAGTTCAACCATAAAGTGTACATGTTATGGAAGTATCATCTTAAAGCCTTATATTAAGTGTATATAGAGATAAGTAAACAAACTTTACAAAAGGAAATACCAAGGTCGTAACACACCGAACGCGACGCGGCGAGCGATTTCTTTATATAATCATACAGGAAACAAATATTATAAGATGCTTTGACTTTTTGCTTACACACCTGCACACGATGAAGTTCAAGTTACAATTGAGGCTTTGTGATGATACTGGAAAATTAGTCAGAAATGCTTTTTGGTTCAAACTGTGGAGAAATTCGCTTTAGTGGGGCGCGATTTTCTGTCGCGACGCGAAATTTGCTTTAATGGGCGTAGAAAGGCCATTTCAATCAATTTTCATTTATCATCTGAACAGCCATGCGATGACGATGCTTCTCTGAAAACAAGAGGACAAAATGTTTCTTTTCCTTTGTCAGTTTGTTTTATTCAATTTTGTATAAAAAAATTCACTCGCCGCGTCGCGTTCGGTGTGTAGCGGCCTTAATACATAACAAAATTTGCACAAAATATGTAAATTTATGTCTGAGATTTAAAAACGCTGTAAAATCGTCATTTTAATGAAATTGCTATTGCTGGTATTTAATAGATTTGAAAGCAATTTAGCTAATAATTCATATACACCATGCAGTACACGTCTGTATAGCTTCAAAATATAGATCAAGCTCCTTGACCCCTATTCGAAATTATACTAAATTACCGTATAGAGATATCCATATGTCTAACTTCAACAATTATACCCCACTTGTGTGTATCTCTATGTAACAGGGCATGGATCAGGGCTTCGTTTAACGTGGTGACCAGTCACCACTTTTTGGTGACCAGTTTTCTTAAAATCGATCCACTGATCACCAGACTTTAAATTGTTAAGTTTTTTTTTTTCTAAAAGCACAAAATCTTCTTTCTTCATACTGTCAATATCGATGGCATTAGTTATCATTATGTTGAATATGGATATTTTGGAATTCTTTGAAAGAAATCTTTTCATCACCTAAAAGAAAAAAAGAAAAGAAAAATATAGTCAATATTCTAAACAGAAGTACTAAATGCTTCTATGTACAAATAGCGAATTCACTTTAGGGTCAGGTTATTTTGGTATAGCTTCAGCTTTTACATGTTTTATTAGTTGATTAGATTTGAAGAGTAAAGTCATTGTCAGTTGAGACACCGGGTATCAATAGGAATATCTCTTTGTATGGCAAGGGGTCATTTTTTATATAGTCTAATATAACATACAACCAGTGGTGTAGAGCCAAATCTTTATAAGAAGGTGGGGAGAGGGGGCTCTCTATCTCTTTTGTTCAAAGTTTTTGACAGTTGTGATGGCCTTCCCCCAATGAATGCATTAGGAAGGACTTTTCTGTGTGAAACCCGTTAACACAATTTTAACCAAAACTAACTTGCCGCGAAAGGATTGAGTTAAGCAGAGCGATGCATATCTTAAGAATCTAACAAATTGTGAACCGACCTGCTTTAAATATCAAAATTGAGCGAAAATAGCTAGATTTTCCACCTCCGATACCCCCACCTCATACCCGGCCACCATACCCTCCACCCTCCTCCCCCTTCACACACACACACACACACACACACACACACACACACACACTCCTGCAGAGTCCCGCTTCTACACCACAGCACAAAAATCACTTACACTTGAGCGAAGTCGTTTTGACTGACGGGTTTTACTTTTGACAAGAAGCAAAAAGATTATTGACATTTAGACATTTCAGCAATGAATTCAGGCCCGTGTGGAGGGGGTGTACGGCCCAAAAGGAAAATCCATGTTCATATTTGCACAAATCGTTGATTTACATATTCAGATACATCTAAAGATCGAAATCACTAGTTTTCGAACTAATTGCGACAAAAATGTAGAAATTAGTTGGGGTATACTATTTATAATAATGACGAAATGCTATGCTCGGGATCTTAAAGTCACGTGCTTCACTTTATTTTGGGGTCTTTATCAATCTGCACCGAGGTATATACGCTTAAGTTCTATATACCTTACTTTAGCAAAAGTTAACTTACCATTTTTGTCATCATCATCAACAAACTCCAAAAAGTTCCTTGCACTACCGCCCTCTTTGGTCCATTCACAGATGTCAATGTACCCGTCAGATGACCTGTCAATCATGTTAAAGACGTCCTGCTTCTCATCTCCGCTGGTGCTCCTGCGAAATCTGTTATTGAAAATGACAGATGTGCACGTTAAATTTCATCAGCGATAAATTGCTAAATAGATATTCTTTCCACTGAGGACGACAATTATCTTGACCCTATTGGGGGAGGGGAAGGGGGGTAGACATTTTCATTGATTCAAATTGTCAATCCCACAGGATAAAGGCCATCTATCGTGAATAAAATGTGGCGGCGTACAATTTATCCCAAAACGATACTGATTGGCCTATCAATGTAAGTGCACACTATACCATTGTGTTTCGACCAATCAAAACACAGGATTTGAATTTCATTTACCTCGTACGTTAGAGACGACAACATGCAAACATTATGTAAGTCTAATTAAGTGTACACAGGGAGTGTACAGCAGACGACAGTGGTATTTTCCGACAAAATGGCGATGTAAATAAAGTCATGTGACCTCGTGACCTTAGCTGAAATACCCTTATATAGTGGAAAACAAATTCATCGATTATTTCATCAAATAATTTATTATTGTGCTGCATTACCTAATAGTAACACCAACTCCAACAGCGCCAGAACCGGGGTCATAGGTCGGGTAGATTTCTGTGTTGTCATTGACGTCCCAGGAGGGGGTCCTGCCAGACGACGAGGAGCATGCGTTACAGAGTGCAAGGCATAGTCCCAGAAGCACGGAAGCAATGATAAAACGAGCCATTATATTAGCTGAAAGTAAAGATATTGATATTGATATATATATATATATATATATATATATATATATATATATATATATATATATATATATATATATATATATATATATATATATATATATATATATATATATATATATATATATATATATATATATATATATATATATATATATATATATATATATATATATATATATATATATATATATATATATATGTGAGACAGATCACTTGTAATTATTTCAATACCCCTTTAAGTATCACCTCTTCTCCTTGATTTTTTTTGACAGGCAGATAACCTGAACAAAGAAACCTTTATTTTGCATCCAAATTGTAATTAGAGTCCTACCTCGTGGCTGGTACTAATTTTGTGTTTAAGAGAGACCACGAAGAGACGCTTGGTGACCGTTGTGTGGGAGAGACGCTTGGTGACCGTTGTATGGAAGAGACGCGATTTCGATAATTCTTTAGGACCTTGTTTTTTTTTTTTTGCCCGTTAATTTTAATTGTACTTTTGTGTACTCAGGAATTTTTGTCAGCCTATATAGCTGCTAATATTTTCGGTGAGTTGCTCTTTATTTTATCTGAACGATGGTTGTTTCAAACTGATTATCCAGAGATTGTATCCATCCTTCGCTACTTGATGGCGACAGTGTACCTGTGTAAGCCGGAACAGGTTCTAAATCGCATAATTCCCTCGTAGGCAGTATATCAACAAGGATTTAACACTGGTATTTTGTATTATCGTAATTTTAGAAGAATTAATAATGTCTATTATTAAACCGTTCCAGAATACTAAAGTGCATTATTTTACCGAAGAATGGACCGTGTGAACCCCCTCCTTCTTAGGTGAAGTTATAGACGTGATATGCTCGCCAGGGCAGGCTCTATTACCTGTCCGAGTGGCCGGTGTATGTCTATTTTACCCCCCTTTTCAGCCATCGTTTTCCCCGACTGCTTGGTGAGGGTTCCTAACAGTCACATGGTAGTCCAAAGTATACTTGCTGCAACACGTGCATTTAGAGGTGCATGCACACTTTTCTGTTGTTAAGTTGTGCATGCGTCCAGGTGGTGCACGCGGCCAGTCGTGTATGTTTCCTGCGTCCAGTGTGCATGCGTCGGAGGTGCCCGCGTCTAGTGTTTCCTGTATCAAGTGGTGCATGCGTCTGAGGTGGCTGCGTTTAGTGTTTCCTGTATCAGGTGGTGCATGCGTCGGAGGTGCCTGCGTCTAGTGTTTCCTGTATCAAGTGGTGCATGCGTCTAAGGTGCCTGCACTCAGTGTTTCCTGTATCAAGTGGTGCATGCATATGAGGTGCCTGCGCCCAGTGTTTCCTGTATCCTGTGGTGCGTGCGTCTAAGGTGCCTGCACTCAGTGTTTCCTGTATCAAGTGGTGCATGCATATGAGGTGCCTGCGCCCAGTGTTTCCTGTATCCTGTGGTTCGTGCGTCTGAGGTGCCTGCGTCCAGTATTTCCGGTGTCCTGTGGTGCGTGCGTATGACGTTCCTGCGTTCGGTGTACAGGCGACCATGTTCGAGTGTGTAGCCATTTAGTGTGTAAGATAGACAGATGATTCTTAAGGTGTGCAGGCGTTTAGTTGTGCTTGCGTTTTAGCGTTCAAGTATAGAGAAATATGGTGCTGAAGTTATTGTTTATCACTTGGACATAATATTTTCTTGTTTTAAAGAGATATTTCTTTTTGACTAGTTGTTAATTGTTTTAAACTATCTTACTGGAAAGTGATGTGTTTTGGAATTAGGAAGTGAGAGAGTAGAAATAGATTGTCAATTTGAAATCATTTTGTCGTGTTTTCATTTGCCTTTTTTATATGTTCTATTTTCTTTTAATGCTGATCATTGGAAATTATTGAGGGCGTCCTATCCCTAGACGAACTGGAAACGCGGAGGCCAGCGTTACATATATATATATATATATATATATATATATATATATATGTATGTATATATATATATATATATATATATATATATATATATATATATATATATATATATATATATATATATATATATATATATATATATATATATATATATATATATATATATAAAGATATATCTATATATATACATATATATCTATATATATATTTATATATATATATCTATATATATATTTATATATATATATTTATATATATATATATATATATATATATATATATATATATATATATATATATATATATATGTATATATACATCTATATATATATATATATATATATATATCTATATATATATACATATATATATATATATATATATATATATATATATATATATATATACATATATATATATATATATATTAATATATATATATATATATATATATATATATATATATATATCTATATATACATTAATATATATATATATATATCTATATATACATTAATATATATATATATATATATATATATATATATATATATATATATATATATATATATATATATATATATATATATATATATATATATATATATATATATATATATATATATATATATATATATATATATATATATATATATATATATATATATATATATATATATATATATATATATATATATATATATATATATATATATATATATATATATTAATATTTACTAATCAAGTAAGTGGGTCTTGCACGGCCAAAATTGGTTTGGCGGATACAATTAAAAAATTAACTTATATTGTGCACCTGCTCCGCAAAAAGCCTGGCTGCTCCCCTCCCTCCCTCCTTCCTCCTCCCTCCAAAACAAATGATATGAGATGCAAGATATTGCAACTTATTGGTCATTTGGATGAGTTTGTATACAATTGGAACTATTAGCTTCATGCTGCCATTTGGTCTGTATCTGTCTATACGGACCATGGAAGTTCCCCTCGCCTCATTTAAGATGGACGTGTTCAGGTGTGCACGTGTTCAGGTGTGCACCTTTTATCAAAAATGATCACCTTTCCATAATTGTTTTCATTTATAGCTGTAGTTTCCAAATGTTATTCATTTTCAGACTGTAGCCTCGCGACCAAATAACAGCTATATTTCATGTAATTATTAGGTAAAACCTTTTCACGTCTAGCAATCTGACGGGCACCTCTCTTTTAGTGGGGCAAGATTTAAATTACTAGTTTAATATGATATCAGCACTCGTCAATTTATATATGGGAGTGGGAGGGGTACCCATTTTCACCCCAGTTAAGCCAGGGAAGTGTCGTTCGAGGTATGGCATGCAGTTGAAAATGGAAATCGACGTTGGACTTGAAGCTGGGACCTCCAGCATCTCAGTCGTATGCTCAACTGACTGAGATACCATTATAACCAAGTCGAATGGGCTGCGATTGAAATGTAACTGCACATGTATAAAATTACTACAGAATTGCTGGAAACATATTGCTTTGGTAAAACAAAATTAATAATCAAGCCGATTCAATTTTAGAGAAAATGCAGCGAAGAAATCGATCGTTAAAAAAGTTGATATGAAGATCATTACTTGCAACTAAGATTGCAAGAAAATAAATAAATACAAGATTTTGTTTTTCTTTCATAAATATGCATGCTATCAGTCCCCCAACTTGCTTTGTCTGTTTGTTGTAGTCAAGTCTGTGCACCCAGGAAGTCTGACATGTTCGAACGAAGGCCGTGCTGCCCGAATCTGAGTTCGGTAAAACTGTCGTGAATCAGAGATCAGAGTCAATTACGGACTAACCTCATGGTGATAGGTATATCTACCTATTAGCCTGAGGGCCTGAGTATGGTTGGCCATGCGGGTCATAAAGTTTCCTTATATTACGCCTAAGAAAAGTCAATTCTTCCGTGGTAATAAATCCATTTCATATGTCTAAAACGGGTCGATAATTGGCTCTTTCCTTTAGGCGTACGAATATAATAGATATGATTTTACGCGTGAAAACTAATTTTCTTATCTCACGTCTAAATGAAACAGCCAATCAGCTGTTTTAGACGTATACAATGGAATTTCTTACACGTAAAATACGTCTAAAAATTGGAAACAGCCAATTAGCAACCCATTTTAGACGTATGAAATGAAATTGTTACGACGCAAGAAATGATTGTTATGAAATAAGAATTGATTTGTCTTCGGCGTAACATTAGGAGACGTTATGACCCGCATGGTCAACCATATCCGAGTTTAAGTCCGTGCAGTCACCGAAATTCGAGTTCAGTGAGTCCACTTGTATTTCTAATAATGTAAGCCTTGCAGCGGGAAATATTTTATATTATCAGTTGCTCAAATTAAAAGACATTTAAATACATGCAACCTTAATTGTTTAAATGTTTCCAACGTATTTATATACTCTGCATGCATTCCACGAAAATCATTCATGTTTTGCTTATATAAGATATTACTTTTTTTCTCTCCAAATTTCGCAAGATCTTTCCCGACATCAAATGCTAAACATATCAGTGTATTGCTATTCAGAAAAAGAGAAACTTTGGTAACAAATATAAGAAATCATTATACCCTGTAGTGTTTTACGTTGGCTCCAAATTTGATGCGTGAAAATAGAAAATATAACGATATATTAAGAAGCGTTTCATTCTGAGAACAAAGTTTAGTTTTTAAAAATTATTTTGAGATAATGTTAAACCAGAAAAGATAGTTTTATCCAGTAAGAAAACACCATGAACGGATCAACCATTTCTGTGTTCCTTTTTCTTAAACTGTTAAATTATAAGCTTTAAAAGTTCTCATATCTATAAGTGAAATAATTACAGGCAACATCCCTTGTCTAAAACATACAGACTTTATATATATGCAGATATGATTTAGTGAATTTGTAATGTCATGTATGAAACTTTTTGACTTACCTGAAAAACAATTGTTGTCAAACACGACAGAAATAGCAAATGGGCTGATGTAGGAAGTTCTTCGAGCGGCTACTGACGCTGATATAAGTCTGAATGATTAGGCTAGGCAAATTCAGCTTCCTTTTATTGATTACCGATGTTATTGATCGTTTTAGATCCTTGCTTATTTATCTCAAAACGGAAGTACTTGCATGTCAATTTTCCAAAAAATCTGGATCATTTTTGTAGCTGAAATTGCGTCACTTGCAGACTTGGCCAATATTATATTTTTACAATCTGCAATAATGTGAAACAAAGTGTGGCCCGCTCTGTGTGGAACGTGTTTTGTTCCTATATTCTTCGAAAAACCGTCCATCGGACTTTCCCGTTGTAATGTAACGGGAAACGTACTAAAGGTGGTGAAACCGTTTTTTTATTATAGAGATTACGCAGTATACCTTGAACCCGAATAGATATCTTTTCAAAACATTATTTTAAGTAATCGGATGACCTATGGAAGAATATGCTTTATCAAGGAAGTCGTTATCTTATGTCACTCTTATGGCGTAATCATGGTGATAGGCCTAATTGTGAATGGACAGTTATAGCTTTTATTTAAGCTATTAGAAAGATAATAGTTATCAGGTTATGAAATGAAATAAGTTTTTACATTATGAAAATAGCATCTACTTCTTATTAGCCTTAAATATAATAACCTGATAACTGCATGGAGAAAGCCTACCCGTGCATTCCTTGCATTAACCATGTAGGAACCATGTAGGAACCATGTAGGAACCATGCAGGGTCACTGGGGGGCATGTGCCCCTGCATGATTTGTTTCTTCAAAAAAAAAAGACTCTTTTTGAAAATGAAAAGTGCCTTAGGCCTCAATTATTATTCAATAGTGGGAAACTTGGGCGACTTTTTTAAGTCCTATGTACGGGAGGAATGTGTCCCGATTGGAAAAGCGCCCGTTTCTAAAATTGAAGCGCCCTTTTACTTTATTTTATTGATTTGGGCTCATTTATTTTATCTACAGATTGGAATGGGGGACATATGACATGGGAGGTGCCCCCTACTTTTCGAAAGCTTCCTACACCCCTGCCGTCTGCTTTACAAATGGTAGACAAATACAGGGGTACAATGAATACAAACTTTATTAAGAAGAAAACTTAGCTCAAAATTCTTGATTCTCTAATGTTTCCTTGATCTATTCTTAGTCACTGAAAATGATCTGATGATGGAAAGTTTATTTCGGCTCAAATTGATTGGTGGTATAGGAATGACTTAAAAACGTTTGGTCAGAATTTTCTGCACCACTTCAAGGAATTGTTTTAGACGTTAAAAAAACAAAGGATTTGCAACAGAAAAGACATAGCAAGGTTACTGTAATACTGCATCACTATTGACTGTTGAGATTAAAAAACGCTTTAAATGATTTTGATGAATTTTTGGTACATTCATGGTTTTCAACATTAACAGTAAAAGAGGGAATATCGTCTCAAGATAATTGATTGACACGTGACCAATAAACAGTCCGGTAGGATGCCTATTAATGGGAACATAAATGTTGCTAAATATAGGAACATTTTGCTACATGGAAGCCGCTTTTTTGTGATATTTCCCATAATCCTTTGCTATCCTAACGTTAAAGCATGCAATATTACATATTTCAGATTTGAAATACGTCTGGGGAAAATATCTTTGCTAGGGAAAACTTAAAACTTATGAAAATACCTTCATTACTGCCATGGCTACAACTTTTCCACTCCCATTTGATATGTTCACCACGCCGTTTTCGAAATATTAGAAAAAAATAGACAATAGAGCTAGGCTATTTGGCGCGAAACGGCTATTTTGAAAAATCAAATGTTTTTCAACACAATGATTTTTAATATTTCAAGTACATAAATTATAAACTATGACATTTTATTGCAACATCTGAACAATATGGCTGCATGACTTCAAGTAATATCGTGTGTCAGAAATGTTCCTATTGATAGGCATGCTGCCGGACTGATAAATCCGAGTCATTTCCGCCGTGATTAGATCAACTTGTCGGTAAGCGCATGGGAACATATTACGACCGTTACGAAACGTTGGATTGTGGTTTATTTTGTATCTGTCCTTTAAACCCTCCCTAAAGTTTCCACTACACTTTTATATATACCTTTAATCGCTCGTGAAATGATATAGTAGGGTGCATCCAGGAAGTACGGCAGACTGAATAAATGTTGCTCTTAGGTCAAATATATTCTCAGTATGGATTTCATTTTTAATTAGGTGAGATATTGGTTCCGCTAAGCTGACAACTATATTGTATATGATCTTTTAAAATGTCTGACTATATCAACCAAAATTAAAATAATACAAATAACAAACTGTGACGTCACTAAGGGGCGGGAGCAGGCTGGGAAACATTTCCCTGGCCTAAAAATTGTTGTGCTCCACTTTCCTCCAAAATGAAACCGGCGTTAAAAATTCACCAATGGCCTCGATTCAAACATTTTTTTTTTTGTCCCCAACATATAGGCCTAATTATCAGTGACTTCATGCCTTTATTAACATTAATACAAGAAAACTCAAATTTGATAAATGTTTCAAATACATCACTTGGTAAGCTATCATTTGAAATTTGTACATCATTTTCACATTGGGGCTATTATTGCCATAAACCCTCAAAATTTACAAAGTCAAATGGTAATGGTAAAAAGGTCTCGAAAATATGCTAAAATCTCCAAATATTTTCCTCAGCGACTTACCAATCCGAAAAGCTGGCTACACCCCTGCTAAATAAAACTTGTTTTATTCTTGCGAAAGTTTGTCTAATTTTGATTAAACTTTAGCACACAAATTAGAAGCAAACCACCAGCAAAATATCAGAATATGCAGATGACATTGCGCTTTTTATTGCGATTTTGCCCGAATTTTTTAAGCAATTGGGGAAATTTTACGTTTTGATATAATAGTAACGACACACCGCTTCGCCTCATAAAATGCTCCCTTCCTCCGATCTGCTATACGCCAATACCGAAACAGATTGCATATATAGACACTCATTTCTTCATCAGTTCATAGAAAGGTTCTTTGAACAGTTTGATCTAACTATAGTAGCAATATCGTGATGGTTAGAGTTTTTCGGTCCCACTAGGTTAAACCACAAAATCCTAATTTGTGGGTTACCCCGTTACCTGTTTGCATGAACAGATGAAATGGTTGAATATAAGTCCTTATTTCACAGAAAATCAAAGGGTAATGCTCGTTGTTTCATCCTTCACTGTATATTTCTATACCGAGAAACGTAACATGAAGTCATGAGCTATTTTTGACCTTTTCCCTCCAGAACAGAATGAGATTTGCTGTTGTTTTGGATCATGTATTTTGGAAACAAAACAGTAGGCTAGGCTATTCTGCATAGTTGTATGGTATAATCGATGTCTAGGGCCGTCTGGAAATTGGAGACCCCCCCCCCTCCCCCCTCCTCCCTTTTACTCCTCCCGTGGCTACACCACTGGGAAGAAGGACACGTTATACAAATAATATTGTATAAACTGAAAAGCATAATATGATGGGAATAAACTATAGAAAAGTTTAAAGTTTCTATGAATCGGTGGTAGGTTTCATATCAAAATGTCATTTTGCAGCTTGAATTTCCACCACGAGCAGCCCTATAAGTCCAGAAGCATGTCTATTAATATGCACATTTATAACACACGAGAATACCTGAAGTCATGCAGCCATGTTGTTCAGATGTTGCGATAAAATGTCATAGTTTCTAATTTATGTACTTGAAATATTAAAAATCATTGTGTTGAAAAACTTTCGAATTTTCAAAATGGCTGCTTCGCGCCAAAAATCCTAGCTCTATTGTCTATTATTTCTAATATTTCGAAAACGGCGTGGTGAACATATCAAATGGGAGTGGAAAAGTTTTAGCCATGACAGTAATGAAGGTATTTTGAGGTGTTTTAAGTTTCTCCATGCAAAGATATTTTTCCAGACTTATTTCAAATTTGAAAAATGTAACATTGCATAAGGCTTTAATGTTAAGATAGCAAAGGATCATAGGAAATATCACAAAATGGCGGCTTTCATGTAGCAAAATATGTTCCCATTAATAGGAACATTTATGTTCCCATTAATATGCATGCTACCGAACTGCACTCAGGGATATGTTGTACGATGTTTCAAAATTTCATGCATAAACAGATGAATCCGTGGCAGGTTTTGATTATCGTCATTTTATTTGGAGCAGGAATTTCGATAGCCTTCAAAAACGTCTAAAATCCCCATTCCCCTGCGCCTCACTTTCAAATCACTCTGAAAAATTGTATTTACTATACACGTATATAAATATATAAACACATTGTAAAACAACTTTATACGGATAAATTTTCCATCAATCATGATGAGGATGGTGGGTATAAGAGATTATTTCTTGAAGGACCAACATTACAAACTTCCAATGTGGCCAACTTAGTCATATGAAATTAAAAAGATTATAATTATATGCGCATCAGGCCACATTAAAACTAAACAGTGATCAAGAAATTGCACGTATTTTATGCATCAATTCTCTATTAAATTTATTTTCAACTGTTTAAACTTGAATGGCCCACAAGACCACAATAGTGCCCCATGTTTATCTTTATCGAGGTCCCTTACACAACCCAGAGGCTAGGAAGCGGGAGGGGGGGGGGAGGGGGCAGGGAAAAAACTGTCCCATGAAAGGATTTCACCTTCCCGGTTGCATGCGCCTGCCCTGTTGGGGGAGGTAAAACTGGGAATTTATCAAATTAAAATTGAAATGTTGAAATGAAGGGAAATTTCGTAAAATTTGAATTTTGTAAAATTCGGCAACATTTCCCAGAAGTAAATTTTTTGGTTTTTTTGTTAATTGAAGAGAACTGTTTAAAAATTGACAACGTTTTCCGATAACGAAAGGAAGTTTCCGAAAATCGAAAGATGAAACAAAATTGTCCAAAAAGGAAGAAAATTTCCCAAAATTGAATAAAATTTTCCGGAAAATATAGGAAATTCGGCCAAAAAATCCCGTAAATGAGCAATTTGTTTTGTTAATTTCATTTAAAATTAAAAGGCAAAATACCTTCAGTTGTTAAATGTACATATATTTAAAGGATTATTATTTGTTGCAAAAGGTTATCATAATGGAAAATATGTCTAATAAGTGCCCAAAATGAAAAAAAAATACTGAAAATGGAAGAAACTGTTCCGAAATTCGATTAGAATATTCCGGAAATGAAGAAATATTTTTTGAAATTGAAGGATATTTTCTGAAAATTGGAGATTTTTCCAAATAAGAGTAACTTCAACGTTCAGAAACTTAAGTGCAATTTTTCCTCTTGTAAGCGGGAATATTTTCGGGTATTACCTCCCCCCCCTCCCCCCCTCCCCCTTTCCAACCTTCCTACGCCGTAACACAACAAAAAGAACGACCGAGCCTGCCCAAGGTGCGTACACAGCGGAATCATAATCAAGACATTTTGCAATAATTTACATTATATCGGTCTTATAATCTCGCATTCAATGTCAATCGTAAATATAGGCCATAACCCACAAAAGGGCCTGCTCTAATCTTTGCCCAGGGTTCTGCGACTCAAAATGTTGCTGGTCTGTGCTAGGGACGTGTATCATAATTAGAAGTGGGCATGCATGCATAAACATTAAACACACTGAATAATCTGATTATCTAATTGTCGTATATTATACGACATATGTAAATGCTTTATGTTTCATTCATTTTTCATAATTCTCGTCAATGAACAATTGATTATAAATATGTTAATAATTGATAATATAACTATAATAGGCAACAGGCCCACTGGTAAACCCGTTATCCCGCTTTACTAGTTTGCTGAAGATTTGGATTTTCCAAAAGGAACCTTAAATTTTTATCAACACCCAACAATTTCGAAATTCAGTGCCTATCAGGTTAGAAATTTACCCTGACTTGTAGGTGGGCTAGATAACCCTGACAAGGGATGTATCCCTAACACTCCAGTAAGACGCGTTAAGTAGATCATTTTTACGGTTAGGGGTGGGGAGGGAGGGGGATTAAAACATAAGATTTACCGACGGCCTCAAATTAGCATTGCATTTGAGAAAAAAACTGGCTCCCTGTAAAAAAGTTAATAATCAAAATCGGTATTTTTACCAATTTTATACCAGATTTACCGACTAATCATTTACCGACTAATCTCATATTTTACCGACAAATTTTATCTTTTTAAGGGGGGGGGGGGGTAGTTCAACCCCACACCCCGGTATTTACGCCCTTGGCTCCAGTAGTTATATCCTTGTCTAGACAGCTATAGAGTAGCTTGGCTATTGATGTTAGCTATTAAACTCACATCCTTATTTATTCACTTGTACTATTTTGTCATAAATCAACGAAAGTTCATCGCAAATAAAAGGCAACTAATATTCGGAGCCCCTCATATCACGAAAAATTTATTATAATTTTTCATTAGAAAAAGTCATTAGAGGCAAAAAAAGATCTTCAGTTATTTTTAGTCTAATTTATTATACCGTTTTCGCAATTGTCAAGCATGGGTTTTCGCCGATTTTGCCCCTGTGGTTATGTTTTTATGGTCATTGTGCCCCAAAATATATGGTGTAGGAGCCCTTACCCCTCTCCCTCATATCGGCGGCACTGGATATCGGGCCTAGACCAATTTGTTATCGTGATTTATTCCTCATTGACTGTTTGGCCAAGGGATCATGCTCAGTCTTCTATAACGTTTGTACTACTATCTTCCTTCTCCATCTAATACTTTCATTTTTTTTCTCAAATGAGCTTTGTTTTGTACGAAAGCCCATTAGTGCCATTGAAATTAAAGATTTTTTGTAATTCGTTACAATTCGTTTTAACAAATCGTAATTCATTATAACAAATTGTAATTCGTTATAACAAATTGTAATTCGTTTTAACGAATTGAGAACAAATATTAATTTCAATGGCACTAATGGGCTTTCGTAGTTTTTCATGATTGTGCAGTTGCTTTGTTCATAGTCTGAGGCCTTTAATAAATGTTACCTCGAAATCACATTGTAATTTTCTCTAGAGCAAGAGGGGGATGTTGTTGTCCAGCATAATTATTCCCGCTTGGCGGCTGGGATGTCATTCAACAGGCAGACAGGAGAAAATCAGAATTACACACATAAACAGATCAAGAGGGAAAACCCCTGTTGATTACAACAGTGCTCCTCTTCGGACAGCCGGATAAGGACAAAGGGAATCACATTACATTTTTCTCTGGGCAAGAGGGGGATTTCCCGTTCCTCCCCGTAATCAAAAGCGTAGGAAAGGTCACCTCCCAGGCAGTGGTGTAGAGCTAAATTGTGAGCTAGTGGGCTCTTCTCCCCAATCTGCCAATGTTTAAAGGTATCGACATGCAACAATGCGAATATTCGATAGCTATAGGGGCTGAGTCTTCCTCGAAAATAAGAATATCTAAGGGGACTCAGGCCCCTGAGCTCCCCCTCCGCTTCTACACTACTGCTGCTCCCAGAGTGTGTGTGTGTGTGTGTGAGTGGGGGGGGGGGGATTCCAAAACTTTCCCTGTGACAATTAAGTGATAAATTGTGCCAGTCCGGTAAATTAAGTTTCCATCAAAAGTTGCTCAGTGCTAATCGGGAAATCCCCTTCAATTTCCGGAAGATTATTGATATACCTTCATTTTTGGAAAATGTCCTCCATTTTCAGGAAAATCTCGTAAGCATGCAACCGGGAAGGTGAAATCCGCTTAAGGGGAAGATACATTTCCCCCTTCCCCTCCCCTCTCGTCCGATCCTACGCCTCTGCCCGTAATGCTCCCACTTGAAAAAACTGATAAAGGGCACAAATTGTCTGCACGGAACTGAATAGCCAATTAGAAAGATCTCTATTTTGGTTACAGGTATTTTAATTTTACGAAGGGCCATCATTTTACAGCAGCTTCAGGCCATGGGCCAATCGCGTGGCAAAACCAGCCTCATGCATGCCAAACAAAACCCGTCAAAACTTGACAATCCCTGAATACAAACAAGTTGAGAGCGTGATCGATTAGAAGGATGTACGCCATATGTCGACGGTTCTCTTATCCACCTTCCTTTGACAAGCCGCGAACCCAATTTATAGCGGAACTAAAGTTTAAGCCGCAATGTTTTAGTGCCTTGATCTGCGTAGGAAAAAAAAAAAATAAACGAGTATTTTGCGATTTTACCGATCTCATTCCGATTGATCTTACTGCTGTATTGCATTATATAATGATTATTGTTTGCGGGCCAGATTGGATTGTCTGGCGGGCCAGATTGGATTGTCTGGCGGGCCAGATTTGCTATATTAAGAATCACCGGTATAGACAATATTGACCAATCTTTAAATTCGGGAATTAGATAACTTTAGTTTGTGAGTTATGACTGGTGTAAGGTTGAGCGGTTTGCAGGTTTGGACAAACAGCTCAAACTCTGTAGGTAATATCTTTAGAAATGCCTAAATTGGAGGCAATGAAAATCATTTAGATTTATTCCTGCAATTTGATTAGGGCCTGTATGATACAGCCGTAAGAATTCTTAGTCAGAATGTGTTGTAACTCTTCAATTCAGTGCGGGTGGTGTGGGGGAGGGAGGGGGCAACGAGCAAAAATCGCCTAAACCCACGTCTTTTTCTAAATTTTAGCATTTTAAGACACAATATGATTAAAACGTAGCGAGTTTACTCTTAAAAAGCTATTCATTTTTCAAAGTGAGGGTTGGAGTCATGTCACCATGTATCTGCAGAAAGTTATTTAGGTTCGCAGTCCCTCAACTGCCGAAAAGTTGTTTTGAAGTATGAAGATGTGCTGTTAAAACATGTCAGTCAAAAATACACATTTATAGCGTAAATTTGATCAGAAATAACCTTGGTAAATACTGAAAGTCTGAGAGCTACCGGGGCTTTTATACATGTTTACTGGCCCCACATGAATAGATGAATGTTTGCTGTTGATATACATGTAAATATACATTTGTAGTATAAATTTGATCAAAAATAACTTTGGTAAATACTGAATTCCCGAGAGCTTCCGGGGCCCTCTCCCGAGCCCCCCCCCCCCTCCCCACATGAAATGTTGATGTTGATTCTTGTAAAACAATATGTCATTTTGCAGCGTATGACCTTGAATAATCTTTTTATATACCGAATTCTGATTATGTAGTGAATGAAATGACACATTTCGTGTGCAATATTATAATTTAATGCGTAAGAATGTAAAATAGCACATTTCGATCACGGAATAAGTGTAAATGTGCAAAAATCATGTGTGTTACTTTTGTGTATTTACCTATACTGTGTTAATTAACAAACCTAAACATGTAACTGTGGAGGACGAGAAAATGTGTACACATTTTTGAAAGTTTGATCAGGAATAATCTTGGTAAATACTTCATTTCTGAGAGCTTTCGTGCTTTCCCTGGGTCCAACAGGGCTTCGCACTTTGA
>JAIGNY010000962.1:1642500-1655000 GCA_020152595.1 Chiridota heheva | reverse complement strand
TTTATTATTATTATTATTGTTATCATTATTATTATTACTATTGTTATTAATATTATTGTTATTATCATTATTATTATTACTATTATTATTAATACTATCATTATTATTATTATTATCATTATTATTATTTATATTTTTATTATTTTAATTATTATTATTATTATTATTATTATTATTATTATTATTATTACTATTATTATTATTATTATTATTATTATTATTATTATTATTATTATTATTATTATTATTATTATTATTATTATTATTATTATTATTATTATTATTTATTATTATTATTATTATTATTATTATTATTATTATTATTATTATTATTATTATTATTATTATTATTATTATTATTATTATTGTTATTATTATTGTTATTATTATCATTATTATTATTATTATTATCATTATTGTTATTATTAATATTTTTACTATTGTTATTATTATTATTATTATTATTATTATTATTATTATTATTATTATTATTATTATTATTATTATTATTATTATTATTATTATTATTATTATTATTATTATTATTATTATCATTATTATTATTATTACCATTTACCGGTACTAACTAGGCCCTATTGTTGATTGTATGTGTGTGTGTGTGCTGTTGTTGGTGGCGATGTGGAGGTAGGGCGGGGAAAGGGGAGGGGGGGTTCCTAACCAATAGCCTCTTCATCCTACCGCACACGAATTGGCACCAAGATCAGTAGATCGGAGACCACTCGGCGAAATTTGGAGACCAGTGATGGTAAAATCCGATGACTGATCTCCAAAAAAATTGATGCTTAACTTGACTATTGAGTTTCATAAGGTTATGAGATAAGTGATCTTATACGTGGGCCTTTTTCAGGGAGAAGGGGGGGGGGGGACAACGGATCTTTCTCCCTCCTCTAAAAAAAAAAAATACTTAGTAGGTATCCAAAGCCAGGTACACAAAACGGCCTTAAGTATGGATTTGTATGTATTTTATACATGCAAGTTGAGTTCAGGACAACGTTATTTGCTCCATTTTCCTCCGTTAATTGTGTATTCGTTAAATTAATTATCATTCATTAGCATTACTTAGTGATTTGGTCTCCCATCCAATTACATACTTACCGCCAATGCTATACACAGTTGTTACCTCCGCCAAAGAAGTTGGGCGTAGCTTGTTTGTTTGTCTGTTGTCATCAAGATACAATGGCGCGCCGACAGAACAAATTCATTGAGGGGGGGCATCAATAAAATTGTATGTATAAATGTGTACCGTCTATGGTTGAACTGCGCACGCGAGGCCCTACGTTTTTTCGTGGTTGACAGGTCGATGTGGCAAGGTGGATGAAATTGCCTAAAAATCAATCATGTTAAATATACACCAAAACCATTTTTATTTTTTTTTTTTTTTTTTTAGGCCCCATGCCCCCTCCCCCTCTCCTTTGCCGGCGCCACTGTCAGGATATCTCAAGAACTGATTATTGGATTTGCATTAAATTCCGTGTGTTTGCTGCGGAATAGGTTACTAAAATTTGAGACATATTGGAACAAGGGAAGGACACACATGGAGGCATTTTGGGATATTCCTTCATTTTCATTTTGTGGGAAATTCTCTTCAAGTACCTTCATTTTCGGGAAGTTGTCTTTAATTTCTGGGAATTATTGCTAAATTTTCTTCAATTTTACCCAATATTTCTATAATTTAACCATTTGTTTCTTAACTTTACCTGATTTCTCTACAGGTTTACCAAATTTTTCAATTTGATGCACATAATTTCCCAATTTGCAGTTCAAGTTTCCTATATATTATCTTTTACATCAATCTTCATAGCAAGTTATTCTCTTCTTATTTTTCTCTAGTGATTGACACAGTGGATGGCGTGGGAAAAGTATGATGAAAAATATAACATATGACAAATGAATATCGCCTTAACGGAATAAACTTTTTTGAATGCTTTCTTTACCATTTTATTTCTCTTGAAGTCCTCTTTCATATAAGATAAACATGCTTGACTCCTGAACTAATCCTTTAATATTATTATTAAAGAGCTCATGACATGCTTGATTATTTTATTGATTGAACAGAAAATATGGACAATTTGATAAAGATATATACCACTTTCATTAAAAACCATTGCTGAAAAGGGATATCATTCATAAAGGAATGATAGCATTTTAAAGTTTCTATAAATAAACATTGAAACTCTAAAATCGCCTAAATCTTGTGTGATGTCATATAAGTTAGGCTGGCTAGCAGACGATAGTATTCCACGCACAGTTTGTACGTAAACTGTGTATAGCATGTTCATTGAGCATATTCCATACTTGTATTCCAAAAACAACATGCACCATGCTTATATGTGTTAATGGGGGTGCAATAATGTCCATATTGCAGGGATTACATCATCTTTTACCTATAACGGGAAAATATCGCCGTTCTGAGGGAGAAGTTTGTTCAGAACTTCATACCACCCGACCACTGCACTGTAGTAGATACAAGGGGCCCTGGAATGTACGACAAAAGTCAAGGGCGTAGGAAGCGGGGACTGGGGGCTTTAGCCCTCCAGTCAAAAATGTGAGGGGTGGAAGTTTGCTTCCCAACATACTTTTCAGCGAAGAAAACCCTTTATTGGGCTTATTTGTACCCTCTGTGAAATCTATAAACCTTTTCGGCGCTGGTACTTCTGATTTAACCAATTATAATGTATACTACCTTGGTCCAATCCCGGATCTGGTTTTAGTTTCCCCAATTATAATCATCTGAATTGACCACACCAAAGAGCTTCCATGTGTACACCGTCGTAGCTCCTGCGTATGTGTAACATACAGCATGCAGCTAGTATAGTAACTGAACCTAACTTCGTGCACCCCCTAATTTCGTGCACTACATAATATGTTTGATTCCACATAGTTTAGCAACCAATTTCGAACAATCGGACTTACGAGCTAAAACTTACATTCAAAATTGTGAAAATGGCGCTTCATAGGGTAAGGGAGACAAATATTTCTTACTTAAAATGCAATATAACTCACATCGTAAAAGATATTTTCCTTTCAAAAATCACTGGTGCAGTCGAGCCAATAAAAACAGCATTTGTTTCCTTTCCACACATCCATATGCTATCATTGACGTTAGGATGAAGGACGTTTTATAATATAATGATGGCCTAAGCTATAAAAAAAAATAAAAAATAAAAAATAAACAACGGTCACATCGGGTGCAAAACTGATGAATATTTAAGAACTGTTTTAAAGGGACTTATAGTTTTTTAATAGATAGAAGCAAAAGCAAAAGTGCGCCATTAGATGCACAACTGACGAAATTAGGAGACCCTCAAACTTGAACGAACGCGCTCGAGCTTTGTTATAATTTGTTATCGCTCAACTTTTTCATGGGAAAGTTTCTTTTTTATTCATCACCGTTACAAAGATGAGAAGTTTAGTGACACCTTCAAAGAATAAATGAGAATGAAGCTATTGCATAACAGAGTAACTTTCCTTTTTGTCTCGCTTGAAAGAATTGAAACAATTAGGATATTCGGCAACATAGGATGATATAGCCTTACACAAGTTGCAGATCTGGCCCAGATATAAATTCTAGATCTGGCCCAGATAATATCGGATTAATATAAGATCCAGATCTGGCCAATTAAAGAATTGGGCAGATATAACTTCAAATTTGATCTTGAATTTCCTGATCTTTTTATTATATCTGGCCCAGATCAAACTTGATCTGTGCCAGATCAAGTTTAAATTTATATCTGCCCGATTCTTTATCTGGCCAGATATAAATTCCAGATCTGGGTTTCATATAATTCCCAGATCTCGAAAATAAATCTGCCACATATCTGGAATTTTCATAAATACCAGAACCCTTCACTAATGAGTGGTATTGGTGATCCAGCTCTAAATTGTATAAAAGACTTTCATTAGTACAAGTGTCTAGTCATAACTGAACGAGACCCTTTAACAGTACTAATACACATTGAGCATGAGCTTTGTTTTCTACTTTTCAGTTTCAGTATGAGAACAAAAATGCCCTTAAAATTCAAAACAAATGTCTGTAACAAAATATTTCAGGAATTAAGCAACAGGATTAACTTAGTAAATACATAATAGACTGATCGTATTAATTTGAAAAATAGAATATTAATGCAGTTATCAATCTCTATTTCTGCATGAACATTTATTGGTGTCAATTACTGTGACCCCGCCCATCACATTTTGATACTTTATTGATAGATGATTATACAATGAAGCACTTTAGTCAATACAGAGCCACACAAAAGGACTGGGCCTTCATATCTGCACGCTGAATCACAATTTATCCAATTTTATCCGCTTGTTTATCTTGAAATTACTTTTTCATTATTAATTCAAAATTATATATATGGAAATTTCCTTTAAATGTAGCATTAAATCAAGATTATACCTGACTTGATTTGGCCAGATAAAACTTCATTTGTATATAAAATGTAGCATTTAATCCACTCTATATCTGGCTTTATCTGGCCAGATCAAACGTTTTTTGTATGTTAAATTGACGTTAATCAAGGTTATATCTGGCTTTATCTGGCCAGATGAAACTTTATTTGTATATCAAATTGACTTTAAACAAGGTTATATCTGGCTTTGTCGGGCCAGATAAAACTTGTATTTGTTTATCAAGCAAGTTGATATTAAGTTTATATCTGGGTTTATTTGGCCAGATCAAACTTTATTTACCGAGATAGAAATTTATCAAAGCCAGATCTGGACTTTTTCTAAGGGTAAAAACATGAAAGAGTGTGGATATGCTTCAAATTTGATTTAAAGGAGACATAAAGTCTCACATATAATCCTTAGTTCATATGATAAAATAAAAAATAAAAAATCTTCTGACCAAGTTTCATACCTCCTGAAGCAATGTAACACATTAACCCTGCTTTGTATTTCTTTATAATCTTCCTCACGTTTTTTTCTTAGGAAATTTTGTTTTCCTTTGTAAGGGTCAATGACATTTTGTGTACACATGAAAGTATCAAAACGTGTTGTTAAAACTTTGAGTCACATCATTAAAAATCACATTTGTGAAGAAATACATTAAAATCTTTACGTCATCATGCACAAAATTTCAATACAGAATTAAAAAAAGTGGCAGCCTCCATGTGTCGACTTCAAATAGGAATAAGATTTTGATTTGCTGTTTTTGGTAGTTGGTTAAGATTTGAATCTTCTATTATGTAAAATAAATTTTGTATCAGACTATATGTCTCCTTTAAGTGGTTTCTTGATACCCCTTGTTTTGTAAAATACTGTGCAAATGATAACAAACCATACTTTGTTTGAAAGCGAACTGTTGCTTTTATTTTTTGTTAAAAGTTGCTTACAATGTGGTCAATTTATATGTGAGAAACAAAAGTAGCTACAGTACCTTCAGTAAGTGATACCTTTCTGCTTATAATTTCTTAATTGATAACAGCACAAATTCCCAAATGCACCCTTAGTAAAAAAAAAAAAAAAGAGCCCTTAGATACAGGGATTGCCATTATATTTAATTATAAATAAAGAATTTAGCGTTTGGCTGTTTATTTTAATTTGTCAATTTTACTCCATACCACTCAACTTCCCACCATGCTTTCTTTTAACAGAGCTCTGTCACACACTGTATTAAACAGCATCTTGAAGTTAAGACAATAAAAAGTGCAGCTATGAATTTATTCAAACCTTTGTATGCAATTTTGTTAGAAAAGTCCTTGATAAACAGTCATCCATGATTGCCAACCTTAAACATCCAGTCTGTGTCTTCATCATTGAAGATACTCGATTAATCTTCAAACAATTTGGGCAGTTACCAGTAAAAAGCAGTTACTACACATACAGTACAGTTCTGTATGCTGTGCATCAAACTCCCATTTCGCTACAACAGTTTCCAATCCACTGCACAACATTTTTGACATTGGCTCAAGTCAGCATTTACCACTTGAGGGTATTATCTTCCTTCTACTAGTCTATTGCTGAGTTAGCTTATATCTGCATGCCAATGGTCATTTTTATCTTTCTTTGATAATACAGTAATAGGTCACCACAAACAAACAAGCCAGTTTCAATTCTACCAGCGGACCAGTGACCAGTCTCACAATCAACTGTTTGCATGGTGCTCCGTCCTAATTGTATCTATCTAAATGGCAGATGACATCATCCAGGACCATGTGACACTTTCCCCACTATCTTCAGCCGCTATCGATGTCTGATCAGGGCATATACTTTTTTTGCAACTCTCCTTAAGATAGTTGTCAAAACATAGTTGTCAGTTTGAAATAAAATCACACACATTTTACAAAAATTGTCTCAAAAATAGATCGTCATTAATTTCGGAACCATTTACATACCCACCATAATAATTCGACTTTATAATTTTTTTCCAGCTCATCTAGGTCTAAAAAACCTTTCGATTACTTCTAACAAAACTACAACTTGTCCTTTTTTTTGTGTTATACAGTACTTTTAGGTTTTTGTGTACAAGTTACAATAGTGTATTGAGGTGAAAACATACAAAATGACAGAAATCAGCATGAAAATTGTTGAAAAATATCAAGATTTGATCCCATCATACTTTTTCTTATCATGCCGCAGTAAATGAGTCAATCACTTTTTACACCCGCTAAGTATTCCTTATTCATTGAGTCTGCCTGTGTATATTGCCATTTGAAATTGTGAGTTAAACATTTGAATTTTATTTCTGGATTTCTTATTCTTTTTGACCAATCTTCAATAAAACTACTTTCTCTTCACTGCATGTGCAGCTTGAAGTTCCTATAGGCCGCACTTGAAATGACAACCATGTAGGGGTCATTAGTCAGTTAGTAGGCTGCTTAGGAAAACATCAAATTTTGTTGATTTTTGATTCTTATTTAAAAACTCTCGCATCCTTGGTCTTAAAAATTCTTTAAAATGGCAAGATGAATTACGTAACAATACATTCCCTGCTAAAAATTTGAATAACTATCCTCCTCAGGTGCAAAATAGGGGGAGACTTCTACAGCAGTTTGTTTGCAGCCTCTATCAATTTCATCGACATAACTAATTAATACATGACTAAATAACAGTTACCATATTTTGAAAGGGTATTTTCACTCCAATTTACATATGATCATATGTAAAGAGTGTGACTTCACGTGAAAAACGACTGGACTTTTATTTTAAGGCCTCAAAAAGTGTCTAAAATTTCCACTGATTTTGCACCCAAGGAGAAAGGTTTTTGAATATTTCTTGCAGGGAATGGATTGTAAAGTTATTAACAATAATACAGGTTCACTTCGAAATAATCTGTGGAAGTGACTGTGAGCTTCCGAGCGCATAATCAAAATATTATGAATAAACATTAATTTTATTAGCATATACAGTATGTCTAATAAACATGAAATTGAGGTATAAACATAAACAATATAAAGTGACGTCATGAATTCTGATGTTCTGATTAGTTTGTTGTACATATAAACAGTGATTGATTATATCGAAATACTAAATGGTTCGGTCGGTTCGTGAAGACGTCACGGATTTATGAATATTCATAGCTGTTACTTAATGTTGCTTATCTGTTTTGCCCCGCTCCACTTGCGATCTTTTCTTTGAATTGAAAGAAACTACTGTACTTTTCTATTGTAAAATGGCTTCCGCGAAAATAAATAAGCAGCAAGATGAAACCTGGAGTTCACTTCATCAAAGACTCATCTATCAATTTTAAATTGGATAAAGTTTTACCACCTCGAGTAGCCGGTTTTGTAGAGACTTAATCTAAATCTATAAGCTTTTATAGGATATTTACAAGCATGTATTATCACGACATCTGCTTTTGTTTTGGGACTACCTTGCAACCTAAAACTATGTAGAAGATCAGAAGACCAATTTGTACCATTTGTTTGTAGGACCTCCGTCTACTGGCAAAAGCCAGGCCGTCAATGAATGTGCCACTGATCCAATAATGACACAAGAATTTAAACAATCCCATTTTTCAGAAATCGACGTCAACTGGCTTGTCAAAACGTGTATCAGAAAACAGTTACGGATATATTATTGCTTCTAAAATCTACGATTCACTTGCAAGGTGACTACAAACGGATAAAGACACTTGCATAGATGCTGCCCTACTATGCGAATCGTTTTCGGGAGAAAACATTTCTTTTAATTATGCAACTCATACAAATAAAACTATAACTAGTATGATTTCATTCTGTATACTTTGATGCCTTCAACTGTTTCCTGTGGCGAATTGTTACAACTTATCAATTAAGGCGGGGGCTTATACTTGATCGTTTTGGAATTCTAGTAACACTGTGCGTGTGATCGACACCAGCTGAAACTATGGACTGATGGAAGCGAAAACAAAACTTCAAGATTCTCCCTAATTCACGGACAAAGTCTTTATGTATTCTATCATATTTTGCCCTGCGATTTAGTGGCTGAAAAACTATTTGATATGTCAAAATAAAGTAGTAGAACTGAATCTAGGAAGGGTATTTATAATATACCACCTGAAGAAAACTTGAGGAAAAATAATTTAAATACTGAAAACATTAAACAAACTTTTTTTAAATACATAACACTTTGGGGAATCTGAGTTTGTAACATCATAACTAGTCTGATTTCAATCGTTTCTACAGAAATGATACCAAACTTTAAACTTGAATATCTCCTTTTAATGGAATAAGATTTTTGAACGATTTCTTTAATAATTTTGTTTCTTTTGAAGTCCTCTTTCATATAAGTTTGACATGCTTGACTCCTGAACTAATCTTTTAAATCTTTTTTAGTTATAACTGATACAAGCTTGATCGATTTTTGATGAATGTTAACTTATTTATGACTCGGCGAATAGCTCAAAATTCATTCTTTTGATTTTCTCAACCTCAGTATTACATATGACGGAAAGATTTATTCCTGCTACAAATTAAATCATGAATATTATTGTAACTTTGGATTCCAAAACTTTTGGCCAGATTTTTCTGCATCACTTCAAATAATTGTGCTAGACGTTTAAAAACAAAGGATTTACAACAGAAATTACCAAGGTCACCCTGTATCATCACATATTAGCAGAAAGAATATGGAAAATAATGCCTGATTTTTTTTTCTTCTACTCATATGGTTTGGAATGCTTAATTAACAATGAAGATAATGTTACTCTACAACTTAATATTGTACCTCCAACTAAAAGATAAGCTGCGTATAAAACATATTAAAATTCTTTTTAGTGTGACATGTCTTTCTAATTTGTAATTACTTTCAAATTAACGTAATAAATATATCTTATCATTATTTGATGAAGTGTTGATCAAATTTTGTAGCATTTACCTCTGACCTTAACTTTAAGTGAAATGAGAAAAAATCGATATTCTTAAAAGTAAAAAGACATTCGTAACACGAAAAACTATACGATGATAATAATATCAGTCTGGTCGTGGTCCGCAATAATGTGGTTATGAAAAGAAAAATCGTTCAACATAATGCACAAAATACAGCTTACAATTTAGTTGATATGAGCTTAGTTAAGGGCGTAGAAATCAAAGGAGGGGGAGGGGGGGGGGGGGGACTTTAGCCCCCCCGGTCGAAATTCAGAGGGGCTAAACTATGCTTTAGCCCCCTCCCTTACTTCTCTTATACGAAAAAAACCTTATAAGACTTATTTATACCCCTTTTAAATAATATACTTTTATAGGATATTGTCATATGTTCTAAATTCTTCGATTATGTTAAAAAAAAAGGTAATGCAATTTCGACGGGGACTTAATTACTTCTTGGCGCCCTCATAATCATTTTGAGCTGATCGAAGCTGTATTAAACATAACATTTGCGTGCTACCGCAGAATCTGAGTGCGGGCAGCATAATTATTTTTCCCAGGAGTGTTTGAATATAACTGTCCATGTTTAAAGAGAAAGAAATGCTTTTTCATAGAGAAAGAACTGTTTTGTTATAAGCTGGACAACCCCTTACTTAAATTGATCCCATGGGCTGACGGGATATACCTGAAAACAGCTTCCCTCATGCTCAGATACGTCAAAGAAGGTTGTTTCATAGAAGTAAGCTTGGACATTTTGAATAAACATGCTTTACAGACTAACACGTGTCTTTTCTTTTTGTGTATCTGCCTGGTCTCTTTTTTAGCTCCATGGCCTGGAGTCTACGATCGAATCCTTTTTGTAAAAAGTGATAGACCTATACAAACATATTCATATATTTGAAACGGCCTCTTATTGGCTAGGCTTGGGGACCTACTTAACCGCAACCTGTGCCTTTCATGATGACTGTTAGCAAGACTGTTAGAGTTCAAAAAGACGATAACAAGAATGTCACTTTTTCATTCTTCTTTGGAAAAAAAAGAGAAAGAATGCCCAAAGCGCCAAAGATGCCCAAGAAACCATGCCAAAAACGAAGCTTCTGGGTGGGGATGGGGGTCGAGGTCCTTGGAGTAATAAAACTTCAGCCTCTCCCAAGAAAAAAAGTTGTTCCTACGCCACTGAGCTTAGTAGTGATATATAGTTGCGTAGGACCCATATATCTAGCTTAAGCAGTTGAACAGGCAAACATTAACGTCCACGGTATTTAGTATTAATGCAGAAAATTGTGAACCATGGGCATTGCACATAAAAGAAAGAAATAAGTTTTTGCTTATAAGTTGCTCCCATGCTATCATGCTGTGAATCACCATATAAAATATATCAATTAAAAAAAAATGTTTAAAATTTTGTAATATATACAAAATTAGGTTATCTGAATGTGTTGTTCATAGCGGCGCCGCAAAGCATAGCGCCATACAACTTCAGATATCCAAACTCTTGTGGTTGAGTGCCAACATGTTCGAGTACCAACATTTGACAGACTGTTATAGGCTTATGATTTTAGCAGGAAAACAAAACGGACAATGACTCTGTATATCAGAAGGTATGGTCAATTCTAACCGCAGAACCTAACTTAAGCTGTTATTGTTAATATAGGCCCTAATTGTGCATATTGGACTATATTTTGTGCTCAGCTTAATCTCAAAATAAAAATGTCAGCAAGAAATTTGTGCCGCTTTTAGGCCTTACCTATAAGTGTATATCAACCATTTATTGGGGTTCTTTTAGCAAAATTTTCACATGTGGTACCAATGAGTATATTATTAAAGAAATGTTTTCATGGAATTTCATTTTGATGTATCTGATAGAGAAAATTTTGAAAAACAGATTGGTAAAAAAGTCATGTTGATATCTCATATCTAGAAGAAGTTATTGAACTTGAAAGGTTTTTCTTGCCTGCATAAAAATTACTTTTGTCTGTTTGTCTTAAGTCATCAATTATGATGTCATCACAGCAGTTTCTGTACTAATCTATATGTATTTCTTTGAAAATTAATCACCATTTTTTCATAATTCAATTATAAAGTTACAAGAACAGATTTGAAAGCATTATTGTAAATTTATTCTACACTTAGTAATATTTGAATACAAAAATATTCCCAATCATTTAGAAAATACGAAATTAATTTTCGAAGAAATAAATAAAGGACGTGCTGTGATGACAATTCTTTTTCAATTTTCGAAAAATTTCTTTCTTTTTGGGGGAAATTTTTTTCATTTTCCTTCATTTTCGTGAAGTTTTCTTCAAATAAAACAAATTTTCCTTCCTTTTTTGAGAAATTTGCTTTTATTTTTTCCAAAATTTGCTTCATTTTCGGGAAATCTTTGAGAAGCTTGCTCAATTTTCATGAATTTTTTTTCAATTTCGCGAAGTTTTCTTAAATTTTCGGGCGATTTCCTTCGTTTTCATGGAATTTGCTTTAATTCTCAGGAAATTTTCTTCAATTTTTTGGAAATTTATTTCAATTTCGGGAAGTTAGCTTCATTTTTATGAAGTTTCCTTCAATTTTTGGAAAATTTTCTGAAAGTTACCTCAATTTTCAGGAATTTTCCTCCTTTTTGGGAAATTTGCTTTATATTCGTGAAGTTTGGGAAAGCTTGCTTTATTTTCATAAATTTCTTCAATTTTAGCGAAGTTTTCTTAAATTTTCGTGAATTCTTTTTCATTTTCGTGAAATTTTCTTCATTTTTGGGAAGGGAAATTTGATCTGAATTGACGCTCTCCATCGCTAGTTTTCTTGGGTGTCACCTTGTCAACTAACATCGACTCTATCAAAGACCAACTAAACGTGACCAACTTCTCAGTTAAGAAAATATACTGCATCACATTGCGACGAAACTCGTATGAGTTTTTCTCACACCAACCTCCAAAGCTGAGCAACTCATTGCGCAAGGGTTCAAGTTTCAAGAAAACAATTGCCAGTAGAACAATCTCACCCATTCAAAACTTCCTGTTCAAACTGTGCTCATCCGCCATCGTTGCCAACGAGATGGTCAGCAACCATCGTTTGCCCTCGCTGCGGACGAAATCATCTAGTCAAACATTGTATGACACCCAGATTTGCTTCCATATGCCACCAATGCAAAGCAGATCACCCAGCTTTAAAATGCCCATCGATACAAGCAAAATA
>JAIGNY010000962.1:1617500-1637500 GCA_020152595.1 Chiridota heheva | reverse complement strand
GTGTTGTTTGCGATGTCTGGTAGTTATTATATTATTAATTATATTTGTTAACCCATAGTACAACTTTCATTTTCTTCAATCTTGCTGATTACAAGAAACTGACATTTTTTCCATATGCAAAAATGCAAGTACATCAGGTACTTTTCACATGTGATACAGCTGTACATTACTGCATGCTCTAAAGTAGATGCATCCATTGAAATGCTTTTCATTCTCATATTTCTTTCTGTTTAGGAAGGCATTTTGCTGCTGACAGGTATGAAGAGGTCACCAACATTACAATATGTTGCCAGGAAATTCCAAATTAGGACGAGTAAATCAGACCAGGTTTGTCTCAATTTTTTCTGTCATGTTTATTGCTGTTTATTGCCTAGGTAAAGAGGGATAAAGACCTCATTCAGCTCTCCATGAATCTACACTCTGTGATCTTAGAGGGTTTGTTATAGTGAGCCTGTATGTGCATTCGCTCGATATTCATGGTAGATAGGCTTTGGTCTGAAAGTAGACCAAGATACAGTAGATTTGTTTACTATTTTATGCTTAGAATTGCCTTTTCGTAATATTCAAATTTGCAGATCTTCCAGAATCATTTTAAAATTCTATGTACCTCTTCACACTACTGCAGAAAATAGTTACTAAAACATGCTGTGAGATAATGGGAAGTAAGTTAACTGAAGACAATAGATTTTCATAATTTGGTGCTTAATTCAGCCTGAAAATTTCAGAAGCAAATTTGTAACCAATTTTGGTTTTTGCCATTTTCATTAGATTTTCCATCATTAACCTACAGTAGGTGCTGTAAGGCATTACTAGTTTTTTTTGGGTAATCCATCTACCATTTAACTGATCTTGTCAATCTGACCATCTTGTGGACTTATTTATTACCCCCTCTCCTTCAGACTCCACCATCTTGAACTAATATTTATGGTAATAGAGCATTTTCCATCACTGCTCACCATCTTTGAAATAATACCCCCACTGAAATTCGTAATGCTTCATCTCTTTCATAATTCAAACAACTAAAAAAACACCTTTTTCAAATTGCTTAGATCTTAAAACTGATATTTTCCTATGTTTTAACACATCGCTTAAAACAGTACAGCAGGGTATAGGTTTTTGTAGTACCCTCAGATGGCCAGCCATCACTAACATGGCTGGCATCAGTTTGACGGTACTACGGGGAGTGCTAGAGCTGTATTATTATTAATTTTGTGATTATCTTTCTATGTTACTCCAGTAGCATAACTCCGTTCATCCTCCTGCTGTTCATCAGCAAGGTCTTCCATGCTCTGGGAATTTTCCTGGCCTATGATTTGCTGAAGTATGTCCATCTTGTCATCTTTGTTTTTATTGTCAGATCTGGGTAAGTATAACACTCTTTATGTAATTGGATATTTTGCTAATGGAGGAAGGGGTTGTATGTGTGCAGGGTAGCACCTTGAATTTGTATAAGTTAGACAAATTAGTGAATGTGGTCACTGGTTGGTGACCATTTTTTTTTTTCTCGAACTAAAATGTTGGTAACAATTCAAAAAAGTGTTGATTTAAGTATTCAAAAAGTTGTTCACAGCTTGTTAAAAAACTGTATATAACATATATAACATAAGCCCCAAGTTTTGTGGGGTTATTAGATAACAAATGAAAGAAATATTGTGTATCTGCACAAGTTGTCACGTAAAGAAGGTTAGACAACACATTCTTTTTAGTCATTCAATTCTCAAAACCCTGAAATAAAAGTAAAATTTTGTTGTGGCTCATTGATTCCACAAGCAAGTTCACACATACAGTAAGCATCAACACTGACACTCATTACACACTGAAACAATGAGAATTCTAACCTTAGGCCCTACTATGTTCTAACAGTAACATTACTAGGCCTAGACCCAAGTCAAGAATTCACGTGGTATGGAATACCTCTCAAAATGCTTCAAAATGATCTTGTGTCAATACAAATTGGGAACATTTGAGTTCCATCTTTATTTCTTGCAATAAAATTGCCTCATAAAAATAACCATAAGTGCTGTCTGGAATCACATTAAAAAGTATTAAACGTTATGAGTATGATTGATTCGTAAGATGGCGAAATATGCAAACTGTAACATACAGTACAGTCAACCTAACTATGTATTAATAAGTTGTCACAGTATGTTCTAGTACAAAAACGTTCCTACCACACAACATGTATATGGGTACTGTACGTACAGGTCCTGGATTAGCTTTCGGTTGAATGCTATTTACGCAATGTATTAGCAAGAATTATTGAAGTGTCCTTAATGCAAAAAATAGTAAGCAATTATTATTTTTCCGTTCAACGCTGATTCAAAGTTCATAGTTTTTAACGCAAATCCATCATTAAGATTGGGATTTTTGACAAGGATTCACCCACATGGCAATAGTTTTTAGGAAAAGATTCACCTGACTAAGTTAAAAAAAAATCAGGTAGATATTTACACTACCCAAAAATAATTAAGGTCAGATTCACCCATACTGCTAATTTTTGACCTGAAGATTCGATGACGATTCAAAACAATGCATGATTTCAGCGACACCAGTCTTATACATTTTGCGATTGAATTCTGATTATAATGGTATAATGTTAATTCTGTCAAGAATTGTGATGTCAAGTTAAAAATATGTATCCTGATTTGTTTCGGGAAAGGTAAAGAAAATATTTGTGTACCATTGTATCTTCTATCTCTATATAGATCTGCAGGGCTGTACCTGATAACACAGAAACCATTTTCAAGTGGAAAAATAATATCAAGGCAACAAGTGAGATCTTGATTTTTGTTAACGTGTTTGCTTTTATAAATAGACTACCTAAACAGGTCTCCAATTCAGTTTTGATTGTTATATCATTGGACACTGTATATGTCTGTAATGAGCTACAAAAGTACCAATAATTCATGTGGTAATAATTTTGTAAATGAATACATCAGTAACACATGTGCTAATTAAATACTATGGCATGCGAGAGGAATTGATTAATTTACTGTCCTGAAATTAATTGGAAAGCCCTGTTAAGAATTTAATCACATTACTAATCACTTTAGAGAAAACATGCAGAATTCCAGTGTTCCACATCATTATAGTAAAAGAGAGAGGGTTGTAACAAGAGTACAGTAATCCCTCACTTGTTCAAACCATTGGTTAGTAGTCAGTAGTTGGTTTTGGACAGTCTTGAGGCAAAATTGTTGGAACAGTTAAATATCTAAATCTTCAATTATTTAACTCCTTACTCTTCCCCTCTTTCCACTGTTGAATTTGTTTAGCCTAATTTGAATGAAAACATTAACAATGGTCAACATTTAATAGAGGGGGAGGTGGAGGAAATTATTCAAATGTCCTAAGAAAAAGAAAAAAAACGTACCAATTACTGTAACAATTCTAAAATACGGATAACAAGGACTAAATAAAACTGCCTTTATATATGATGGATGGATGTTGAATAATAAAGGATAGAAAAGTATGTTCATAAGAGCAGTACAAATTTTCACCCAGTGTTCCAAAGTGTTTTGTCCCAAGATTGTAGCTGTCTTCCAATAAAAAAAAAAATGAAGGCACTGTAGTACACTTCTCTTGATGTGATGCATACAGTAACCATTCAGACAGACCATTATTATGCTCTCATTAATCAGCTTTGTTGATTATAAAAAAATAGTTCTGACCAGCACTGCAAATATAAACATGTACTGCCAAAAATAGTTATTTTGAATTTGTGAAAAAAACAGTTTGCTAATATTACAGACCTCACCATATCATCATTCGAACACAAACAAATAAAAGCAGTTGTTTTCTTTTGAAGTTTGTATAAATAATTATCTTCTTTTACATCAAAAAGTCAAAATATTTTGAGAGGTATTTAACTTTATTTTTTACTTGCATCCTTTTTAGTGGCTCAGAATTATTCGGCATGCATTTTCTTCCACTTTGCTGACTCTGTTGTGGATTTTTGGGATCACTTTGTGTGGACCACTCAGGTGAATGATTTTTTTTTGATGCTTGGTTAAGTACAGTAGATAAACTTTATTTTACCCCAAAAAACTTCAAAAAATGATTTGGGTAGCTTAACAATGTGATATAAATGTAATGCTGGTATCAATTGAAAGAGCACGAATAGTTCTTTTACAAAATGTAACTTTTTGATGGGGGGGGGGTAATTAAAGATTTTAAAGAAATAATGTTTTTTTTTTTTTAACTTCAAGATCACATGTTTGCTTCAAAATCAAACACGCAAGTCTGAAGACATAATGGTATTGATTTCTGATTGAATTTGTATTATATCTATCTGCATTCTTTTTTTCTGGGGAAATTTCTTCAAAATTTCATAAATTTTTGCCATTTTTGACACTATTTTTTCAAAACATCGTGTGTGAAAACCATACATTACCCAATGCTTCATTAAACCACCATTCAAAAGTGCTTGAATTTCATTTGATTTGATATATAGATAAAGTTATACCCTGCTACCTTGACCCACAGCTATAAGAATTAAATTTCATCTCTGAGTAAACAATGCCTACACAGGGTAGTGCTTCAACACGTACTAGCACACGAGCGCACCAGGTTCGAACCTCTGGGAACTCAGAGACTACTGCACTGTAGTTTTCTGCTGTGGTTTTAGGGTCATATGGCTAAAATTATTTGTAGTGTTTTCTCATCTTTCCATTCTAGCTAAAAATCATAAAATAGCATCATTGAAAAGGAAATTTGATAAAGAATCTAAATATGTAACACCAAACTGTGTTTTCAATATTCACAAGAAATTATACTCGTGCAAACATTGGCTCATTTGTTGACCGAATTTAGCCAAAAATTGCTTAATTTGCATGTAATTGTATAATTTTTCCTAATTTGGGTTTCATTACTCAAAAGAGCAATCAATATTTTAGCTTCCATTAAAACCAAACTTGTAATGAAAGGAAAGTTGTCAAAAATTCATATGAAAAAAATTCAGCTCACATTTTTCAAACCCTAAAATTAAAATTAAATATTCAATAAGGCTCTTTGGCCACTAAAATAAAATTAAGTATTGGCTTTTGTTATTGTTGTTCAGTTATATTCTCACATAATTTTTTTCAGGACTTTCTATGGTCCCAGAAAGTAAAACATTTATTTCTCCCCTACCCATATACTTAACAAATATTAAACCACTTCAGTCACTCCTACTGTACTTATAATGGTACTTATTACTGTATCTATGCAGTCATTTTTATTTCAAAATCCTTGTTTTGTGGTTTGAACAACCATGACAGTATTTGTTTTATATCTCTTTCAGGGGTATTCTTTTGTTCCAGCACAGTGATGTAGTGGTCAGTGGATTTATTGCGGCCATTTTTACCAGCAGAGGTGGTGGTCCATCACGGGTAAAGTAATTTTTATATCCGTATTTACATTTTTTCCCTAATTAAGTTATACGTTTATGATACTTCGGAAACAGGTACTCTGGAAGATGGGATGATTGAGATGACCAAGGTTTCCAGGGTATTTGTTCATCCAGGGTATTTGTTCATCCAGGGTATTTTTTCATCCAGGGTAATTGTTTAATTAGGGTATTTGTTCATTCAGGGTATTTGTTCATCCAGGGTATTTGTTCATCCAGGGTAATTTTTCATCCACGGTATTTGTTTCTTGAAGTAATTTGTTGACATCAGGAAGGAGGTTTGTGACCTTACCATTCATCAGATGAGGGCTTCAAATGGTGGTCCCAGGGTAGAGTTCTCATTCCCTTGCCTTATTCTCTGACCCTGATATTTATCTGCTTCTGGCTTGAATATGTGAAATAATCTATCAATCAATTAATCAATCAATGTCATTTATAAAGTGTGAAAATCAAGACAAGATTGCTGCAAGCACTCAGTAAACATACATTCACCTCTGACATGCAGGTTCATGTAAGTAACCTTTCAAAAGTGTGAAAATAAAAGAATACATGAGTAGTGGTCTCTTGTTTAACCCTCACAGTACCATTGTTGCATTATTGCGACTAAAGTCACACTTCAGTAAAGACCAACATCGCATTATTGCGATGACAGAGACATAACTGTTTTTTTCGATTTTTATGTATTGTAGGTGTACCCCCTCAATTTGAAAGTACTTTTGTAAAAACATAAGAAAATTATCTATTATGTGACAACATCACGTGATATATGTTGTCATATGAAATTACAGAGATATTTGAAGTGTAAAATTTAGTGTCAAAAATGGCCGCAAACAACAGTGATTCTTTGGATTTGAGGAAAGTGCTTCTGATAATTCAGAATTATCTACAGATCCTAGTGATTTAGATGATTTTGGACACAATAATGAAAGCTTTTCAGACGATAGTGATCCAGAAATTATGGTAGGTGATGAAGTTAGGGATAACATAAGGCCTAATGATAAAGTATGTTTGGGTAGGCCTCTTGCCAGAGTAGAAGCACGAATTTGTGGCTGTGTGCGGCAATAATGTTCAACAAATATGATTTTGGTATCATATCAAAGCTTATATTGTACTTAACAACTTTTATGTACAACACTTTCTTTTATAATGTTGTTTTCATTTTGAAAATAAAGTTTGAATTACATGACTTGAAGACATACATGTATCATATCTTTAGAAAAAGCTGGTCTTGGGAATAAGGGCAGCATTTAAAACGCTGGCACTGAGAGGGTAAATAGAAAGTAATCTGAATTTCTAATTCTGAGGTTGATGTGACTGTTTATGCATGTTTTTAATTGAAATATAAAAATCAAATGATTGAGGTCATTTTGGTTTCTTATGGGCTGCTATTTTGGGATTATAGAAGATTTCTAAGTTCACCAGTGTTTTCTTTTACAGACACGTGCTGCGCTGATGTTTCTTTTCGCCATTTTATCGCTTCTTCTATTTGATGTTGATATCAGTCCGAGCCGAGAGGAGCATCGTATCCTTTTTCCATACAAACTAATTATTAAAGAAGCAAACCTCATTCATATTTCTTTTCTGTGCGGAATTGATATCCATCGCAAAGAAATTTTCAGTGATTTCTTACTTCTGACTTCCTTGGATAAAACAAATTATACAAATTATGCAAAGTTGTAAACCCAATACAATTACAATAGGTAAGAATGAGAATGCGTGACTTCTTTCCACTGAATTATATTTCTACACTTGTCATATTCAGTCAAACTTATAACCTTTTTGAAATTAAAAACAATCTCTAAACAAAATAAGATGATTGAAGTCGCTTATTCACCGTTCTGTTTACCTTTTTCCTCAGTATCATACAAGAAAGACATGTCTGACTACAGGAATAAATAATCCTATAAACAGCTATTCAATTGGTTAACATAACTACTGTAATCTATCAGAGATTTTTATTCCTGTGAAAATTTTCACTTGGGTAAATTCTTCACCATGAACAGACATGCTTGAAGCTGTTATGTCTCTTTTCTGTAATTTCTTTCTCACATGATTTCAGTGAACATCCTTAGCTCCTCTTGCCTAGCTGAAGGAACTCATAAGAGTGCTTTGACTCATCTCTTTTATGAAGCGATATCATGGCTGGGAGTCTCTGACCACAAGGTAACATTGGAAACTTATCTCTTGTCTTTTGGTTTAATGATTAATGGGGGTGACATTCACTTGAAGGGGAGTCCAAGTCCAAGCAAGTGTATCTTTTATGGAAGAGATCAATATGGCGAAGAAAATATTCAAAACTGTTATTCGGTTAAGGAGATATTTAAGTTAAATTGTGGTCAGATTTGATGTAATTGCACAAGGGAACATTTGAAGCTTATATATCTTTTTTTTTTTTATTGGTGGGTGTAAACCTTCAACTGAAGGGGGATGTCCAAGGGCCAATTAGGCAAGTTTATTTTATGTGAAAGGGGGCAATAAAAGAAACAAAATGGTATAAAACATTCAAAATGTTACAAAAATGACTGAAATCATATGTAGTAGTGACTTCACATCCTCACATTTAAAAAAAAAAGAAGAAGAGTGTTGACATATTTCCTGCAAGACTTGTGACTTTCATCAGGGAAGTGCAAAGTGGTATTTTCCTGCTTACACCCATTGGATTTGTCCTGAGAGTGGTGTGTGGTATTCCACCTGAAAAACAGTTGCAAAATATTTTCAATAAGGGCCATTTTGTTGAGCAAAATCACTGTCGTCTGCTGTACATTTAATTAGACCTACATACATTTGCATGTTGTTATATCAGATTATTTTTGTAAGATAAATATGCTGGAATCTTGCTGTGCCGCTGGTTGCACTAGTAGATGTGTGTGGGGGAATAAAACACATTTTTTCAATTTACATCTGATCCTGATCGACGTTCGAAGTGGGTTTCTGCTGTACAATGCGACGGCTTTCAACCAACAGTTCACACTAGGATTTGCAGCGAGCACTTTATATCAGGTACAGTATGTAGGCTTTGTCTGAGTACAACGAACACTTAGCTGGTGTTAACATTTAAGTTACTCATCGTATACTTGGTGAATATATAAAACCTAAGGAAAATATGAAGTAAAATCGGAATCGAACAAAAGCTACTATTAGTAAAATTTGCTGCATTGGTTTTGGTAGGTTAGCATGTAGTATGTTTGTTGTATGTGTGATATGACTGAGCTGTGTAAAGAGGCATGCAACTCAACAACACCATTTCCCTGCAAAATGGAGTCCAGTTTAGTTAGAGTCACAAATGATGAAATCCTTCTATTAGTAGAAAGTAAATAAAATGTCACTCTATTTAAGTAAATCAAAATTTGTTCTGAAAATAAGAGTGTGACATCACCTACAATGGGATTTCTTCACCAATCATTTTCATCCAAAAAAGTGACATCTACAAAACTTGATATCCTGTTAAAGTTAGAGCTGGCGGCCAAAAAGCGAGTGAGTCTCAAGAATATTCAAACACAATTTTGTGCAGGTGATGGTTCTATAAATCTTTGATACGAATGTTAAAATTAATCACAGTTATTTCTTATGAATATTTAAGTAATTCAGTATTAAAAATTACACGTGTTATTTTAAAATTCTCTTGACTTTGCAGAAAAGTCACTCTCACTTTTTGACAGAGAGCTCATTTAATGTAAAAATGATAAAAACAGTTTAATTTACAATTCAACTTCTTTTTCCACAGGGAGGGGTTTTACTTCTTGTAATCACCTTACTGCTGTCTGTTGCCTTTAAAAACACCTCAAGAAAACTGTCGGTGGATATAGGGGGCAGCAAACGCTTAAATGCTCTATCTTCATTAGTCTCATCAATTATGCTGTTCCCCTGGGCGATGCTTCATTTATTTATTCATGAGGTAAGCAGAATAAAACTACCACATTCTACCTGATATCCATCCTATGACTTAACTAATAAAACTTCCTCCTTCCATATTGTATGTTTACTTAAGTTTCGGTTCTGGCCGAAAGTCAGGGAAAATGTTGTGCCGGAACCGGAACTTCAAATTTTGTGTTAGGATATATTCTCCACAGCAATACATATTCAATGTTCAAATTTTAATTCCACGTCTAAAACTCTGCGTCAGCTATAGAATAGAATCAAAACAAGAACCAAAAACCTGAAGAGGTCAGTTTTAAGAATTTAAAGTTTTGAGTAATGGCTGCTCAAAGTTAGATCCGTTTTTAATTCATGCAAAATTTGTGATGTATGACTGGGCAAACAAATACAAATCTTTTCATATTTCTTAAATTTCTTTCCTAAGTCTTAGTCACTGAAAATGATAGGAGAGTCTGCTGTTCCTTCTAGTAGTTGAATGAGTATTTGGGGCATGGCAAAGACTCAAAAACTATTGGTCAGAATTTGCAGCACCACTCCAAGGAATGATGATAGACATTTAACAATCCCAGGATTTACAACAGAAAATACCAACATTGCTCTGAAATACATCACAAAATTTGCGTGAAATATGCAAATTGATGCCTGAAATTTAAATTTGCTGTAAAATGGTCATTTTGTAACCGATTTTGACAAAATATCTTGCTAAAACTATATTGATTTAATTTCTTTAATAGATTTTTAAACCATGCAGCTAATGCTTCATCTACATGTCTATCTTAAGAGCTGAAACTAATTTTATCTAGTTATTTCTAAATATTAATTTTATCTAGTTATTTCTAAATATTTACATATTGTTTTCATGGATGAATATGGTGGGCTGAAAGTTTCAGTTCAGGCCGGTGTCACAAGGTTCAGTACCCCAACATGGGTATTGGCCAATACATGTGTGTTGCCGAACAGTTAAAGCAATATAAGTTAAATAAACACAAAACAAACTGTAGATTGTAACTTAAAATGTTGTTGGTCACAACTGAATCTCTGATAAATCTGACATAATACTGTACATTCAAATAATGAAAACTAAAAGTAAAGTGAGCTCTGTTGAATCTCGTTTCTGCGCTAAGTGATCTTCGCTAAGTGATCTTCGCCAAGCGATCTTCACTAAGTGATCTTTGCTAAGTATATGAACCGTCTTCGTTTCCAGTCAAAGAGTCCTGTTGTTACGCTTTAAAATGTCTTGCCACACAGGTGATGCGCTTTAATTACTAAGCTTACAGTACCTGCTAATCATCGGAGCAGAGAATAAAAACCAGGCAATAAGAACACCGGCTTATTCCTGGTTTAAATAACAATCTTTTGGAAATATACACTAATTGAAGCAAATCTGTGCTTCAAATCCAAGTTGTACCTCTTAAGCATATATGACCAAGCTCATATTCCAGTATTCAGGAGTTGCACCCATGAACCACTCCGTGAGGTTTAACTCACAACTGAAATTATTGATTAGATTACTTTCCCTTGCTTAAAGGCAACACCCCTATTACAATTAACATAATGATTAGCACATCAGGCATACCAGAGATATACACATACCTGACATGCATGAGCCAGCTGCCTGAGTTAGACCTGTGTGCCTTGTTTACAAATACAAAATATTAAGTAGAAGGAATAAGTAAAATAGACAGGAATTTTATTCCTATATTTGACAGCAGGAACATCCGGCCAGAACTTTGATTTTGAGTTCAGGCAAGTTCCGGTAAGCCTGCCGGAACTTGGAACGCTAATTCCAGTGCATCCCTACTTTGATGTACTTTATTCTTGTACTCACAGTTGGTGTATCACATACCCCAGGGGATTTTGGCTTACACACTTGAAAAACATGACATTGAAAAGGGTTTAGAGAATTCAGGATACCTAATTGATATGGGTAAATGTAGGTTGCATGATGTATTTCTAAATATGTCATTTGATTTCTTTTTTATCAAGAGGGGACCAGACACATGGACCACCCTGATCCTCCCATTTCTAGTTGTCATCCTTCTAGTGTTTGTCGTCAACTATTACATTGAAGCAGTTAGTGTAATTCGACTTGATATGCATAGAACAGGGAGGTATGCCACCTATGCCTCCATATTTACTGCCTTAGCTCTCGCCTACACGAGGAGTGTGTCTTCCGACTATTTTCCAAATGGTCTTTGGATGACCTTAGGAGGCGGAGTCATGGAGCATAAACTGACAGGAGGCGTGGTCTTCAGTGCAATATTATTCCTATTAGGTATGTACTTTCATGATATTCTTTAGGCCGTAGTTTATTCAAATCCAGAGGAGTACATTGTATTTCGATTGATGGCAGTATTTTACGAGCATTTGTGACAAATGTTTGGAAGCTATTTAATGGAAACTTGATTTGTAAAAAGTCTGCGCCATATACATTTGTTATATCTGATAAATTCACTTTTTGAAAATTAAAAGGGCGCTCATGTGAGCTGCTGAGTTTTTCTACTGCCCTTGTTTGCTATTCATCGGTTTTATGCTTTTAAAACGTTTTACTGTATATCCTATATTCATTCACATAACATAACAAGATGGCGGGCTAGGAAGGGTGAATCACCCCGTCAAAAACCCAAACTAACACCACCACCACCACCACCAAAAAAAAAGAAAAAGATCAAAGATTCCCAGACTTAGTGAAGAACTTATCAATGTTTACTTTGAAATTGTGAACAGAATTGGAGCTAACTATCCACTCAGGAAAACCATTCCACTCATTGACAACTCTTTGCAAAAAGCTAAAACGCCAAATATCTATCCGGAGAACTCTTTGGTCAACTTCCAAACTGTTACGACGTATCGCATGAGGATTAGCTGAAACATGCAAGAAATTACAGAAAGTCAAAGCATCACTACCAGATATGAATTTAAAAACTTGAATCATATGACCACATACTCTTCTCCACTCAAGCGTAGTCAAACCAAGAATTTGCAACCTAGATTGATAAGAGAGATTCCTTACTTCGGGAATATGTCTAGTAGCTATTCGCTGAACCTGCTCCAAAATGAACTTCTCCACGTTTGCCACGTTTGGGACCAAGAAACTAACTTCGATCCAGATCAGTTTGCAACAGTGAAGAATCCCTAACATCATCGACAATCCTGTACAGCCTAGTGTCATCAGCATATTTACAAATCCTGGAGCCAAGGGAAACATCAATATCTATTAATGAAGATTAAGAAAAGAAGCGGACCCAATACAGAACCTGAGGAACACCACTTGTAGCCTTCTTCCATTGAGATACTTCACCATTAACAACAACTCTTTGTGACCTGTCAATTAGCCAAGAATTTATCTAGCTGGCACACTTTCCCTCTACACCAAGCGCTCTTGTTTTCAACATGAGCCTGCCTAACGGAACCTTATCAAATGCTGTTTGGAAATCTAAATAGATAACATCCACATTATGACCAGAATCAACTAGTTAAGTAACATCATCAAGAAATTCCAATAAATTAGAAACACAAGACCTTTTAGGTAGGAACCCATGCTGGGACAAATTCAACAAACCATTGACCAGTAAATGATCTAGTAAAACATCCTTAACAATGGACTCCATGACCTTGCACACAATGCTAGTAAGACTCACTGGCCTATAGTTACAGAGCAAACTGTCATCACCCTTTTGAAAAATAGGAGTGACATTTGCAATTCTCCAATCACTAGGAACAACACCAACATCAAAGCACTTTAAAAAGATAATACTCAGGAGAACAGGAAGAACACTCACGTACAACAGCAGGATGTATACCATCTGGACTGTGTGTTTTATTTGAAATCAAACCCTTCAACTTCTTAGACACAACATCAACTGAAAAATCAACATCCTTAATGGATAATGGAGGGTGCACACTAAGATACTCCACAACATCATCAGCAAGGGTTTCCTTAGTAAAAACAGAAGTTCACTGTATTCTGTTTACCGTTTCTGACGTCTTATCCTGTGTTCGTGAATTTACTACTTTTAACATTGTTTTTTATGTAGTTTGACTTCGTTTGAATTTTAGTCTCTTGTGTAGCAGATTTTACACCCTTATCCATTTCCGTAATTTTCTTGCCTAACTGTTTAACGATATACATATTTGGACGCCACCTTTTTCAACAGCACTTGCTTGACTGCATTTTCTTTGCAGTGAACTTCATTGTTATCCCCAGCTAAGATTCTATCATACAATAGGATTAAACTACTTCAATGTCACTTGAGTATCTGAATCTGAATCGGTTAAGTCGGCAAAAATCCTTCAAGAGGACATGAACGCCAACCGAGCGTAAAAAGTATGAGTAAAAAAAATAAAATAAAAGAAGCAGTCCTTGCTCAGCACTCAGCTTCTCAATTGTTTGAAAGACAATGAATTGGCTGTAACGACGTCGTGGTAAGCGTGGAAGTTGTTCATTTGGTTCTGATTGGAATTTTAAGAGCAAGTTTGAAGTTAACCATGACAGACTATAACTAATGCCACCATATCAATCAAATATCGAAACTACTATTTCTTCAAGGCCTGCAATAAAACTACTTTCAAAATCACTTGTGAATGGAGACTAATCTTATTTGTAGTAACCCACAATTGTGTGCAAGAATTTGAAGAATATATGATTGGAATATCTATGAGTTAAAGTAACGTCCTTTATTGGTGGTGATTTCAATTTGCATGTTGATCGATCGTCCGATACGGATGTCAAAACTTTTCTTTCCCTGATATTTTCATGTGATCTTGTTCAGTCTGTGCAAAAGTCAACTCATTAAAGTGAACCTGTACTTGATTTGGTTATTTCTTCTGACAACAGCGGAGAAAACTTGGCAGATTATTGTAAAGGCATCTACATCCACATGTGATCTTGACCCCCTCCCAACCTGCTGGCCTCTCAAGGACTGCACTGATGTAATGCTTCCCATCCTCACTAATATCATTACTTTGTCCTTGTATAATTGTTAGGTTCCCAACAATTCAAAGAGGCATTTATATGCCCACTGCTTAAAAAGGCATCATGAGACCCAAATAGTCTCAAAAACTTTCGTCCAATTTTGAACCTCCGCTTTTGTTTCTGAACTTCTAGAATGTGTTGTTGCCGCAATGATAATTTCTCATCTTTCACCTAACAATTAATTGGATGCTTATCAAAGTTCTTATCGGATGGTTCGTTCCACCAAAACTGCTCTGTTGCGGGTTCACAACAACATTTTGTCAGCATTGAGTAATGGTGGCACTTGCCTTTCTTGACATGAGTGCAGCATTTGATACAGTTGATCGTCTAATATAATATATTCGACTGCAGCATCCTTTTTCTATTACTGGATGCCCTTAGTTGGATTAAATTTTATTTAGATGGAAGTATTCAAAGGATTTTAAAAAAGGATAGTTTATCTGTCCCACAGGGAAGTATTCAAAGGATTTAAAAAAAGGATAGTTTATCTGTCCCACAGGAGGTTACTTTTGGTGTACTACAAGGGTCTTTTCTTCAGTCCAATTTTGTTTTCAATGTAACTGACAATACTTGCCAACATTGCCAAGAAACATGGGGTCCAGTGCCATTTTTACGCTGATGACATCCTGCTGTATATTGCTTTCAACCCTGATAGTCATTCTGCTGTGTTTCCTGAAAACTGCATTTATGACATTCGTTTCTGGTTCAGAACTAATGGAAAATGAATCCCAAGTATAACTGATTTTTATCTTTTTTGGTTCATCTTACAATCTTGCAAACTTGTCTCATTTAGTCTTGAAATTGATGGATTTCAAACCTTAATCATGTTATGAATTTAGGTGCTTGTTTTAATTCTTTTGTTTCTATGAAAAGGTTTGGTGATGAGAAGATGTTCTCTTTATTTTTGTTGCATTTCATGCATACTACGCTTTTTAACCCCTTAAGCAAATAAATTGCTTGTTCATGCTTTTATTATATCTTGTATCGATTGCGCCAATAGTACAAACTTCCGTGGTGTAGTGGTTAGTGCTTTGTCCTCTCACCCGCACATCCCGGGTTCGTATCCCGGTGGGTCTGCAACCAGTGAGTTCACAACTGGTCATCAATGGCCGTGGCTGTCTTGGTATAATGTCCAGCACTGGATGCTTTCGGGATATTTAACCTATGCTATGCTATGCTATTTTATTTGGAATTAATTGCAAGTTGCTAAACAGGCTCCAGGTTGTACGAAACAATGTTGCAAGGCTTATTTCAAATCTACCATGTTATTCCCATGTGACATCTTCATTTCGTGAAGAGCTTTGCATCGCTGCCAGTTAATCAATGCATTGTCTTTAAAATTTTACTTAATGTTTTTCAATTGTCTGCATCATAGAGCCTCTTTTTATTTGTCTGAACTTATTACTTCATACATACCAAATCGTTTGCTTCACTGTAGTTCTGCCAATCTGCTTGTGACCTTTCAATAAGTTTGGTGATAGAAGTTTTTAGTTATCTGCTGCACGCCTTTGGAATAACTTTGCTCCCAACATCCGCAATAATAACAATTTTTCTGGTTTTAAAAATTCTCTTAAAAGCCATCTTTTTCAACTTTCTTATGATTTATAATCTTTGTCTACAATTGTGCTTATTTGGTTGTATTTCTGTTTCTTGGGGACATGTATTTTGTGCTTATTCTGTTGTATCTCTGTTTCTTAGAGACATGCTTTTTATGCTTATTTGGTTGTGTCTCTGTTTTTAGGGACATGTATTTTGTGATTATTTGGTTGTATCTCTGTTTCTTGGGGACATGTATTTTGTGCTTATTTGGTTGTATCTCTGTTTCTTAGGGACATGTATTTGTGCTTATTTGATTGTATCTCTGTTTTTTGGAGACATGTATTTTGTGCTTATTTGGTTGTATCTCTGTTTTTTGGGGACATGTATTTTGTGCTTATTTGGTTGTATCTCTGTTTCTTGGGAACATGTATTTTGTGCTTGTTTCTTTGTATCTCTGTTTCTTAGGGACATGTATTTGTGCTTATTTGGTTGTATCGCTGTTTTTTGGGGACATGTATTTTGTGCTTATTTGGTTGTATCTCTGTTTCTTGGGAACATGTATTTTGTGCTTGTTTTTTTGTATCTCCGTTTCTTAGGGACATGTATTTTGTGCTTATTTGGTTGTATCTCTGTTTTTTGGGGACATGTATTTTGTGCTTATTTGGTTGTATCTCTGTTTCTTGGGAACATGTATTTTGTGCTTGTTTTTTTGTATCTCCGTTTCTTAGGGACATGTATTTGTGCTTATTTGGTTGTATCGCTGTTTTTTGGGGACATGTATTTGTGCTTATTTGGTTGTATCTCTGTTTTTTAGAGACATGTATTTTGTGCTTATTTGGTTGTTTCTCTGTTTCTTGGGAACATGTATTTTGTGTTTTTTTGGTTGTATCTCTGTTTCTTGGAGACGTGTATTTTACTTTTTCATGTCATTATTTCATCGTGTATCTTAGGGGGTCTTTACACTAACTTTTTAATTTTATTTCCGCAGTAACTTTTATATTCACTTGCATTTTTACAGTTTAAGGGTTCACTTTTATTCAGCATGCTTTTGCCTGCATTTTTATATTTTGCATATTCAGTTTGGATATTTTTATTGATTTGATATACTTTAATTATGTGTAATTTGTTTGGAACTTTTGTAAGATTAACCACAGTATAAATGTTAACAAAAATAGATAATAATTATAGCTCATGAGCTAAATCTATTAATATACATATCTGTTATATTTTTGTGTACACATTGAAAAGATAAGTATGGTTGTTTACTGCATCTGAAGATAAACAATGTTAGTAACCCTACTTGTGATTGCATATATACCATAAAAAAAAAAAAAACTACCTTGCAAATTGACACTACTAAGATACTCATTAATGATTTGTTTTGTTTGTATAGCAACCCATGTGCTTGGTCGACCAATCCTTAAGCAGAATAATGCAGGAAGCTTTGTAGGCTACACAGCTGGAGGCAGGCCTCTTTATGTCGCCGGTGACATTCCTCATAAATCCTCGCAACCTCTTTCGACAGTAGCTAAAAATATTTTGAGACAAATTCTAGATGAATATGACTCAAGGCAGATTTTCTATTACCTTTGCATTAACCTGGTAAGTATTCTGTCTTTGTAAACTCTTCATTAATTAATGCTAAGTTTATTAATGTTTTATCTACTGCTTTTATCACAGAAATAGCCCTCACCAGCACATGGTACAGATGGCTACAGTATAGCTGTTGATGATGCTATCAAATCTAAAACCAACCAACCATCTCATCTGTTAAGTAAAAGCAATGAAACATTAAAAACTCCATTTTGAGTTCTGATGCTATCAGCATCAGAACCTATCCAATCCGCTTGTCGTGCATGTGTATGTATGTATGTATGAATGTGTGTATGTATGTATGTATGTATGTATGTATGTACTGTATGTATGTATGTGTGTATGTATGTATGTATGTATGTATGTATGTATGTATGTATGTGTGTGTGTACGCCTAGCTTGTAAATATGATATCTCAAGAACGGTACATTGAATTAATGACATATGTGGTACACAAATAGCCCATGGTCTGAAGATGTTCCTTATTGTTTTTGGTGTTGATGTCATGCATATTATTGAGTGGGCGGGGCTTAATATAATTATTTTGAAATACTCATATTTCAACAAGTATTTGTCCGTATTGTTTCATATTTGGTATAATACTGTTTTTAGCTAGTGTCCACGTGCTCATGGTATAAAACTGTTGAATCTCATTAATTTGCGCAGTGGGCAGGACTAAATGTGGTATTGCCAAATAGAGCTTGTAAACACAAAATCTCTAGAACGACACATTGGACTTATGTCCTATGTGGTACACAGGAAGCCATGGTCTGCATATGTGCCTTATTGTTTTTGGTGTTGATGTCATGCATATTTTGAGTGGGCGGGGCTTAATATAAAAAATTGAAATGCTCATATTTCAAAAACTGTTTGTCCATTTTATGTATGGTATAATTCTGTTGTAAGTTAGTGTCCACGTGCTCACGGTATAAAACGTTGAATCTCATTAATATGCGTAGTGGGCAGGGATTAATGTGGTTTTGCTAAATAGAGCTTGTAGACACGAAATCTCCAGAACGACACATTGGATTTATGTCATCTGTAGTACACAGGTAGCCCATAGTCCTCAGATGTTACCTTTTAATTTTAGTGGTGATGTCATGCATGTTAATGAGTGGGTGGGGTTAATGTAATAATTTAGAAATTAAACAACCACTTGTCCATTTTATTTCATCTTTGGTATAGTAATGTTGTTAGATAGTGTCCACATGCTCATGGTGTACAAATTTGAATTTCATTATTATGCGTAGTGGGTGGGGCTGAATGTGATTTTGCTGGTATATAGATCGTAAACACGAAATTTCTAGAACGACACATTGTGTTTATGTCATATGTGTCACATAGGTACACCATAGTCTGCAGATGTGTCCTATTGTTTTTGGGATGATGTGAAGCATATTAATGAGTGGGCTGGGCTTAATGTAAACATCTTGAAATGATTGTATTTTAACAACCACTTTTCCGTTTTGTTTCATATTTGGTATAATTATGATGTTAGCTAGTGTGTATGTGTTCATGGTTATAAAACGTTCAAATTCATCAATATGCGTAGTGGGCAGGGCTGATTATGATTTTGCTGAAAAGAGCTTGTAAACACAGAATCTCAAAAACGATACATGGGATACAGTCCATATGTTGTACACAGATAGCCCATGGTCCGCAGATGTGCCTTATTGTTTGGTGGTGATGTCATGCATGTTGATGGAGTAGGTGGGGCTTGATGTAAAACTTGAACATCAATCAACAACAAAAGAATGCATCGGAACCACTAAACATTTTTATTTTCTGGTTGCGTATAGCGGTTCACTGGATCATAAAATATTTTGCTCTCCTACAGTGAAAGCGGATTTTTGTGTAATCCTGATGAAAGTTTTAGCTATTTCTGTGGATCATGCTACAATATATGTTGAAACAATGAAGCTTATGCTGCCACAAGGTCTCACTACTCCTGCACAAAAGTTTGAAATTGTCCTATAGTGCAGGAGCCCCAATATGAACCTGGGTTCATTGTGGTCAAATTCACCCCATCCCCTTCAAATCCCTGGTGCCATCAGACTCAAGGTCTACAACATTAATTCTATAACCTTTTTGTATTTCCCAGGCATTCACCTTTGTAGAACTGATTTATGGCGTATGGACTAACAGCTTAGGGCTCATATCTGATGGCTTTCACATGTTGTTTGACTGTACAGCTCTCGTTGTTGGACTCACTGCTGCGGTTATGTCACATTGGAAAGCCACAAGAATTTATTCTTATGGGTAAAGATGTTTTTCCTCTCTTTGTATTGCTTAGCATAGGGCTATCACGATATGATGATTATCACAATATCGTGATATTGCTTTTTCTATGAAATCAAAAATTCAATATATTGTGACATTTCATTTTCATATGTAAACTAAATGTTAGAATGAAAATATGTCAAACAGAATCTGAGACTTAGAATTAATTAATCAAATTTCCCACGGTTCTAAATAAAGGTGTCAAAAATCTTCCCAAGAAAAATAGTAACAGAAATGATATTAATGTAGTGAATTCATCTTTATATACTTCTCTCTTTTGCAATTTAATGTCCTTTTCATTGCACAATTACATGGGAGACGTTTAGAGCACATATTTACCATTATCTTGTTGTT
>JAIGNY010000962.1:1580000-1612500 GCA_020152595.1 Chiridota heheva | reverse complement strand
TAAAAACTTGTAGTGAAGTAAAAACTTTCAGTGAAGTAAAACTTTCAATAAAGCAGAGGTTGCGTTATAATTTTTTGCCTGGCGTATTTGCTTATAACAAGCCCTTGAAGTTTGGTGTATTTTGTAAATTTGCCGTCGTATGTACAGGGCATTGCATAATGTACAGGGCATTGCGCGCTAGTGAGGCATGCAAGTAATTGTTAACACAACACACTTGTGTAGGCCTGTCTCGCTAAAGTGAATGAAAATTGCGCTCAAAATACCAAAAACATTACAAAATTGGACTGTTATTATCATAAAAAATATTACGAAAAAGTTCATACCCAATCCTTGTATAATGTTGATTGTTGAGTCATGAAATTTGGGTTAACAATCCCAAATTAAACTAGAAAATACTTTTGTTTATCGTATCCAAACTTTCATGAGTTGTCAGTGAACTTTGACCAATTGTCAACCATAATATACTATTCAGATCTCGAACACGCCTACTCCTTTACAGTATAGTAACTTGACTTGTAGACTGTTATCACTTCACAGATACACGATCACACAATACAGGAGGAAAGTAGAATTCTAGCTAATGATATCGTTGACAATTGACAGCCTGCATTCAAAACAACATCAAAACTTTCACATACACTGTACAGTGTATGTACATCATGCATAGGGCCTATGTACTAGCCTATATGTGTTTATGGCAGCACTACGGGCATGTTGAATCATTCGGCTGTTAGTCTCGTAGTTGTGTCATTTTTGGTTCGCATACGTAGCATTATGCGAAGCTATGTAATGGCGATTACGTCCGTCCGTCCGTCCACAGATTTATCCTGAGATTTCCTTAGAAATGTTAAAGTTTTTTGAAAATTCTTCAGAAAATGATAAAGTTTCTTCAGAGTTTCTTAAAAAAGTTTTTAGATATCTTCATGGAAGGTTAGAATTTCCTTATAAAATGTTAAAGTTTTTCAGAGATACTTAAGATAGGATTGAAGACTAGTTTCCTTAAAAAGTCTACAATACATTTGATAATTTTCTTAAAAGATAACTGTAAAATGATATAATTTTCCAATATTCTTCAGAGATCTTCAAGTCTCTCTTGTAGTACTTGAGATTTAAAATCCTTAAAATTCTTTAAAATATTTGGGCACCAACAGTTGTATCAGGCATGATTTTTAAACTCCACCTTTATTATTGTGCTCATTTGCATAAAGTTGCTACAGTATTTTGACCTGACCAGACTTTCTTATTAAATATGCTTTGTCAGGGAATGTGACAGGATGTGATTGCATATAAACATAGGGAGGATGCCATGTGGGACATGGATGGGGGCCATAAAGGACATGATTTAGTATTTACCATATTGTATACACCAAAGGCTGTATCAGGCATAATTATTTGACTCCATTTTTTTTCTTATTCAACAACTCATTTGCATATAAGTTATTATATGAACTGACACTTTAATACATAGTATGCTCAATCAGGGACTGTGATAGCTAGGATGAGACTTCTTATGGAGCTTATAGGATGTCATGTGAGACATAGGGTGGGATGCCATGTGGGACATGGGGTGGGATGCCATGTAGGACATGGGGTGGGATGCCATGTGGAACAGGGTGGAATGCCATGTAGGATATGTGGTGGAATGCCATGCAGGACATAGGGTGGATTGCCATGGGATGGAATGTCATGTGGGACATGGGATGTCATGTGGGACATGGCTTTCCACCCCATTTCAACAAGTCATTTGCATATAAGTTATTATATGAACTGACACTTTCATACATAGTATGCTCAATCAGGGACTGTGATAGCTAGGATGAGACTTCTTATGGAGCCTATGGGATGCCATGTGGGACATGGGGTGGGATGCCATGTGGGACATGGAATGGGATGCCATGTGGGAGATGGGGTGGGATGCCATGTGGAACAGGGTAGAATGCCATGTGGGACATGGTGGGATGCCACGAGTAACACAAGAGTGTGACATAGGTTGGGATGCCATGTGTGACATAAGGTAGGATGCCATGTGTGACATAAGGTAGATGCCATATGTGACATAAGGTAGGATGCCATGTGTGACATAGAGTAAGAGGCTTTGCGGGACATAGGGTAGGAGGCCATGGGGACATGGGATGTGGTACATGGGATGTGATGCCATATGGGACATAAAGTAGAATGTCATTGGGACATTAGGAGGGATACCATGTGGGGGATGTTATGTGGAACATCAGGTGGAAAGCCACTGATGCGGGACACAGGGAGGGATGCCATGTTTGACATAGGGAGGGATGTCATGTGGTACATAGGTTTGGATTAATGTGGGACATACATGTAGGATGGGATCCATGTGGGTCATAGCGTGGGATGCCATGTGAGACTCATGATGGAATGCCATGTGGGACATATGGTGGAATGCCATGTGAGACACTGTATGGTGGTTTGCCTTGTGGGGGATATGGTGGAATGCCATGTGGGACAAGGCATGGGATGTCATGTGGGACATGAAGTGGGATGTCATTTGGTACATGGGATGTGGGACATAGGGTGGAATGCCATGTTAGTCTTAGGATGGGGTACCCTTTGGGACATATGATGAAATGCCACGTGGGACATGGGATGTCATGTGGGACATGGGGTGGGATGCCATGTGGAAGATATGGTGGAATACCATGTGGGACATGGGATGGGATGCCATGTGGGACATGGGATGGGATGGCATGTGGACATAGAGTGGGATGCCATGTGCGACATGGGGTTGGATGCCATGTGCGACATGGGATGGGATGTCATGTGGGACATGGGGTGAGATGCCATGTGGTACATGGGATGCCATGTGGTACATGGGATGCCATGTGGGACTTGGTGTGAGATGCCATTTTTATAATCGGCCGGGTCATATAATATGGGTGTCAATTTGCATGGGCTTGCGAACCATGACGGTATTTACCGTTCTAGTTCTTAATTATGAGTGATTCAAAATCATTTTTTTGTGAAATAAAACTTTGAATCGCATCAGAGAGGTAAGATGTTCATGATTTTAGTTATCTTAATAAAAAACTCTGGCGTAAGATTCCACATGCTATATCTAAATCTTACGACGCAGGTACAACCTGTGTCGTAAGAAATTTCAGCCATGGCGTAATATACGACAAATTTGTCGTTAACGCGATCTCTGCAATGAAGTAAAAGCTTTCATTGATATAAAAACTTTTAATAAAGTAAAACTTTCAATAAATTAAAAACTTTTAATAAAATAAGCAATGAAATATGCAGATGTGATGTCACATCTACTCTTGATTCCCATTATTTCTACACAATTCAGATAAAAGATTCCTGAAAATGTATTGTTTTACTCTTTACTTTGGCCTCTTTCATATATTAATGATCAATAAACTTATCCTTTAAATGCTATTTGATTTATGACAATTAAAATTAATGATCAAAAATCCCCCTAGAGGACCAGCATTTATGAGTTGATATACAAATTGTGAAAGTAATCACTGTTTTTAGACAACTGAATTGTTGAAGGTCAGTTATCTTCTTTTTAACGTAAAGAAAAATATATTTTATTCTGAAGTTTTATTGGTTGAAATACAGGTGCTCCCCTTGCACTGTTAACCCTTACTCTACCAGCACCTTTTTGAAAATGTGCTCGGGAGGCGGAGCCAAAGATGGGGCACCCAAAATGGCGATATCACCGCATGGTAGAATAAGGGTTAATCAAGGGCTGATTATTGAAGGGTCCTCTGTCTTCCAAGCAGCAGAGTTGGGCCCGTTCCACTTCAGTGACCTGCTGGGCCACCCACCGGGATCATGTGGCCTATATTTTTGAGTTGGCGCATTTGTCGCGGTTGATTAACCCTTACTCTACAGCACCTTTTTGAAAATGCGCTCGGGAGGCGGAGTCAAAGATGGGGCACCCAAAACGGCAATAATATCGCCGTGTGGTAGAGTAAGGGTTAATGATAAACCAATAATTGTTTCCGATACAACATAAAAAGCACAAGATTTAACAACCATTGGGTAGAAAACAACAATTTGAGGTTAAGAAGCTATGCTGTAAACCTTGATAACAGCAAAACATTAATCAAACTCTGATAACAACAAGCCCATTTACAGCAATTTGAATTTGAAGGCTTTCTTAGTATGATCATTGTAAGGCTTTATTAGTTTGGTCATTTTAAGGCTTTTTTAGTCTGATCATTGTAAGACTTAGTATGACTTATTTTAATGACGGGTCATTCCATTCATAGATTTCTTTCCTTCACATTCATGTGTACATTCATGTGACTTGGCTTAGGAGTAAAGGACATGGGTACTGATCAAATGAGCATGATTAGGGGGTTGTGTGTTTATACTTATTAGTATAATAATGAAAATATTTGTCAGATTAAAGCTTTGAAAGTTTTTAAACTTAAAAGTTAAAATGGTGTTTCATGTAACTTAAACTGTAAAGCAAGATTAGGTTGTGTGTGCATACTAACTAAATTAGCTTATTTGCATAACAATGAAAATATTTGTATCGGATATCTCTTAAAAAAAAGTGGATGTGGGGATTTTGTTTGCACAAATGATCATATATGAGAAGAGTATTGTTTACATTTAATGTTGAGGTGAATGTGAATATTGATTAGTTTATTTGCATAACAATAGACTTGTACAGAATATTTAACATTCATGAGTGCATAACTTACATTTTGAATGATGTACATTCACGTAACTTTGCACAGGGGTAGAGGACATGGGTACTGCTCAAATAAGCATGATGGAAGGGGGTGGGTTGTGGGTGCTTACTAATTAGCTTATTTGTATAAAAATGAAAATATTTGCATCTATGATATCTTTTAAATTAAAGTGGGAGTGGGGATTTTATTTGCACAAATGATCATATATGTGAAGAGCATTGTCTACACTTAATGGTGAGGTGTAATGTGCATATTAAATCGGTTATTTGCATAAAAATAGACTTTCGCATAAAATATTTAACCTTAGATAATAATTTGTTACAAGGGTAGAGGACATTGGCACTGTTTAAATGAGCATGATTTGGGCTTGTGTGTGCATACTAATTAGCTTATTTGCATAACAATGAAAATATTTGTATTGATGATATCTCTTAAATTAAAGGGGAGTGTGGATTTTGTTTTACACAAATGATCATATATGTGAAGAGTATTGTCTAAACTTAATGGTGAGGTGTGTGCATATTGAGTATTTGCATAACAATAGACTTGCATACATAATATTTAACCTGAGATAATAACATGCTATTTTGTTCAGTGGTAGGGGGCATTGGCACTGTGCAGTTGAGCATGATTGTGGGATTGTGTGTGCATAATATTTAGCCTATTTGCTTAGTAATGAAAATATTTGTATATGTGGTATTTTTTTAATTAAAATGGGAATGACGATTTTACTTAAACAAATGATTATACAGTATATGTGAAGAGCATTGTTCACACTTAATGGTGAGGTTAGTGTGCATTTGCTGCAATATGTTTGACCTGAGATCAAAAAATATATGGCTTATGATTTACCAACTTCACATTTCTAGTATTGTTATAATATTGACATTCCTGACATGAATAGCAATCAAAATGTTTGTCTTGCCATTAATAAAGAAGCAAATGAAAGTTTCCTCACTGCTAAAAAATGTTAAATTAGGGGTTTGGGAAATATAAACAATAAGCAGGATGTGGGGTAGAAGATGACTTAATGATAAAATAGCTGAAGGAATTAGGATGAGGTCATGTCGGACAGGGTGAATTTGTATGTAGGGCAGGGTGTGGTGGAGTGTTGGTTAGGATGTGTTGGCATGTTAGACAGGGTGAATTGGCATGTAGAACAAGGTGGGTTGGCATGTGGGACAGGGCGCAATGGCATGTGGTGGGGTGTCATCTGGATTTCAGTTGTGATGGTATGTGGGTCATGCAGGTGGTGGAATGACATACAGTATCTGGTTTTCAGGTGTGATTGCATGGCGTATAGACGTGGGATGACATTTGGTACAGGTTGGGATGGAATGTGGGACAGTCTGGAATATGCATTATTAGCGGTGAGGGGATTTATATCGTTTCCAATATCTAGTTTGTCATACATTAAGCAAAATTGTTTTGCATAATTTTGCTTTAATGTTATTGTACATTTTTCATGCTGCTTGACTTTGCTTGACCCACATATTTTTGTAAATTGGAAGTTGTATTATAATCCAGGATGTAGTTCTGGGAATGTGTAGTGGCTGGGGGAGGGTACAGGTTTGTCTGGGGTGGAATGGCATTCTTTCATTGACAATGGCAAGTCAGGACCTCTCCTTTCTTTGTTATTCTATTGATAGAACTAAAAGAGGTGTTGTAGTTATAAAGACTGCTAGGTTTTACATGATTTTTGAGTTACTGGTGAGGTAACCTTGAGCTTTTTTTGTCTTAAGATATCTAGGAAAACTCATAAAGATATTTGAAGCTTGTAGTGCAAATAAAAATGTAAGTGTATCTTTCAAAGCTCAAATAATTTGAAATTATCTGCCCCTGCTACCCTATTTCTGTATATACTTCCCTCTATAAGCCCATTCTCTATAATAGCTTTGAATAGTTAAGCATACTGCACTTATTATGTCTGGACTATTTGTTTTGCATATTGGCTTTACTGTGTTTCATGCAACAACATGTATCATGCATAATGTATTAGCCCCATTTAGGGGTTCAGCTACTCCACCATGATGGCTAGATATATGATTTATGACACTTAAACTGCCTCGATAAGGAAAACGTATATTAACCTCGAATGACTATGTGACAAATTCACACTTCCGCCTTTTAGTTAACTTCTTATTCTATTTTATGACACATTACATCAAATTGACCCCCATTTTATGGCTCACTTAATGTATTGAGATGTCTGAAAACTGAGATATCATCCTCAGACATATCTCGATCTAAGAAAATTGATTTCTTCCAATGCTACCTTCAAGTCAAATTTTGACTCCTACTTCAAACCTATTTATACTCTAAATGATGTTTGCTTAGAAAACCCCCATTCTGAGGCCCAGCTACCCTACTGAGAGGTCTAGCAAAGTGATTCATGACCCCCAACATGCCTTAACCCACTCAATTTTGGTGCGCAAAACTGAGATTGACCAACCCTACAGCTCATGGACTACATTGTAAGGCTTTCTTAGTATGATCATTGTAAGACTTTCTTAGTATGATCATTTTAAGGCTTTTTTGTATGATCATTGTAAGGCTTAGTATGATCATTGTAAGATTTTCTTAGTATGATCATTTTAAGGCTTTCTTTGTGAGATAATTTTAAGGCTTTCTTATTATGATCATTTTGTTTAAATGATCATAAAGAAAGCCTTAAAATGATCATACTAAGAAAGCCTTAAAAGTCCATAATGTCCGGTCTAAACATGAGTTAGGTTTAGGGAAGCCATCAAAATTTAGAATCATTCTATTGATTGATTGATTAAATATATTTATTCACTGTGAGATTAAATTTACATACACAAATATACAAAATTACATTACAATAAAATAAAATAACAGCGAAAGGAATAAAAAAAAGAAGGTATAAGCAATATTGCACAAGCATCTAAAATGATCTGCATGATGAAAATCCTTTAAATAATCTCCAGTATGTATAATGAAAAAGTTGTAGCATTTAGTTAATTAATTACTTTGGTGTACATCATATGGACATGCCCATTCTTGTATTTGTAGGTATGGACGAGTAGAGATTTTATCTGGTTTTGTGAACGGCCTATTTCTGGTGGTGATTGGTGTGTTTGTGTTCATGGCAGCCATTGGCAGGTTGGTTGACCCACCCGAGATCAACACTGAGCGATTACTTGTAAGTTGCAGTTTAAGTTAAGTCAAGATACCGCATTCGACATAATAAGTGCCCCTGGTGCTTACGAAAATATAATTCACGACTTTTAAGGCCCAAAGTTCCTTCCTGATAAGTGCCCATACTCCGGGCCGCATACAGTGAGCTATTTGAACTGCATTGTGTAAACTGGTTCTATACTAGCCCCACAATAACCACGACCACAAATTAATCGTGAATGTCAGACTCAAAATAAGCAAATAATATAACAAAGTTTATTTTAAAGGAAAGGTATCGTCCCATAAATACATTCAGAAGGGAACGCCACTTGTGGTTTTCAATTTCCCATATTGATCGCGCGAATTCTGCGATGATATTGAACACACATCCACAGGACCGAACGTAGGGGCCTACATTTGTTATCGATAGCATCATAGATTTCTTGCAACCAATAAGGAAAATTGATAAACAGAAGTGATGTTACAGCACAACGACATTCACTTCTGAATTTATTTATGGAGCAATACCTTTTCCTTTAAGTCTCCTTATTAATGAAATTAATTATGATGTCAGTAAACAATGTTGGGTGGGTGCTTAATAGAGCAAGGGCGCTTAATACACTGAATACGATAAATATAATAAATGGAGATTGGGTTAAAAAAATCATTCTGCTTTTATTGAGGGACTCTTCAAAATTTATATGAAAAGTGAACAATAGCCCAAAAGAGGAACCAATTCTGGAAGTTTTGTGGGTCAATCAGTGAAGCTTAGAAGTGTAAAGGATAAAAAGTAATGACCATTAGTTTAAAGAAGTAGTTTAGTGGTCAAGCAAATTTATTTTATATAAAATGGTGAAAAACTACTTCAATATCTTATTTTGTAAGGATATATTCAAGTTTAAAGTTCTGTCTTATCTGTGCAGGAGTTTTTGTTAAGTTTATGAGAAGAATGTGATGTTGCAGGAAAGTGTTTGTTTTCCTTTCTCCAGACCGTCTCTGTCTGTGGTCTTATTGTCAACCTGCTTGGAATTTTAGCCTTTAGTCAAACTTCACACCATGGTCATTCACACGGTGGAGGACACTCTCATGGGGGAGGTCATGGACACTCACATGGGGGTGGGCACTCACATGGGGGTGGCCATGGACATCCTCATGGGGGTGGTAATGCCCACAACGCTGATTCTCAGAACAGAAATATGCAAGGTAAGATTGTATTAAAATTCTTTAATTATTAAGGATTTTTATTCTTGGAGAGGTGAATACATGTTTCTTACATTCAAGTTTAAATTAATTTGTCACTATTTACGTATTAATTATCCCATGCGATATTCACCAATAGCAGTAGTCAGAAAAACAACAGAAGAATAAACATGCTGTATTTTATCACTCACATTTTCTAGTTTTTTATCTCTAAAAAAACAAGATACATGTATTTCAGTTGTTTTATCCTGAAAGCATATCTCCTATTGTCTGTCATTTTTGATATCATTTTGTGACTTATCGCAGCATATAGTATACATGGTGATATTAAGGTATTGTACTTCCTACCATAGGTGATTTCCATCACTCAAGCAGACTAAAGAGAAATTAAAGGAGACAGTATTGAATATTTTAGCTTGACATACTGTGTATAATAAAGGATTTAAAAATACACCAAGTACCACAAAGCCCATCATAAAATCTTATTCCATTCTCTAACACCCTATCGCCCCCCTTCAGCTTACGCATTAAATCAGACCTCTTTCAACTTGGCATCAACCCCGCCACTCTCGGCACCTATTCCTGGCCCACTTTTCCGCCTTGGGCCACCCCCCTTCCTTCTGTCCACCTAGACCTCTCCACTTATAACAAAACTCAAACTCACCCTAATCTCTTCATCAATCTCCACAACCAAATCAAAGACCAACTCTCAAATTACACCTCCATCTATACTGATGGCTCCAAGGAAGGTAACAAGACAGCTGCTGCTGCCATCATTCAAGACATCACCCTCAGTAGCAGACTTCCTGACCACTCATCCATCTTTTCAGCCGAGGCTAAGGCCATTCTCCTCGCCCTCAACTTTATTGAGTACTCTCCTCTTAGTCACTTTGCCATTTTCTCTGACTCAAAGGCTGTTCTTACTTCATTACTCAATCTTAAATGGGATAACCTCACCTGCCACCTCCTCCTCCGAAACTCTTTTCTCCCACCCTCTGCAGGAAAAGTGTTCTTTTCTTCTGGATACCCAGCCATGTTGGCATCCCTGGCAATGACAGGGCTGATACAGCCGCTAAGCTTGCCCTTAACCTCCTCCCTTCCCTTTTCCCAAAACCCTCTCTGACATCAAACCGCTTATCGCTTCTCTTGTTCGTGACCGCTGGCAAACCTTATGGAACTTCCAAATTGATAACAAACTCCATGTTATCCAGCCCACAATCCCGATCAAATCCACCATCAACAACCTTTCTCGTATCGACAACGTTCATATTACCCGTCTTAGTATTGGTCACACCCACCTCACTCACTCCCACCTCCTTATTGGTTCCCCCCAACCCCTCTGTAACAATTGCCACTGCATCCTCACAATCCAACACGTTCTCCTTGCCTGCCCCCTGTACAACCTTCCCAGAGCTTCTCTCGCTCCCCACAACTCAATTGCTGAGTTCTTCCAAAAAAATCCTCCAGATAAAATAGTCTCCTTCCTTCAGCATGCATCCCTCTACAACCATATTTAATTCTCCTCTTCCACCCCCTCTCTACTTTGTTTTTAGTTTTACCCATGCACCTCCTCTCTCGATCACAGCTTTTTGGCTTTTGTTCTTGAATTTCTCTCATTCTTCCCCTGGTCTCTTTCCTTACTACCTCTAAAATGATCTGACCTCTCAGGCACAATTTGACCTTCGTTGTCGTGGTGCCGTTAAGACCTCATCAAACAAACAAACAAACAATTCCATTCTCAAGTTATCCAAGTTTGAAGTTGTAACATGGATGCTGCCATTTTTTTATAATTTTTGTTGAAATCATGCCAATGATGACTTAGCTTGTTCTATGTGCTAGCACACATAATGTATTTCTTTTAGAATTCTCTTTGAAATTTTCTTTCCAAAATGATTTGACATGAAGGTCTAAGGTCTTGAATCATTAATATCAAACACAAATACAAATTCATAGACCCATGCAAAGAAAATGTATTTCTTAGAAGTTTGAAAATTTGAAATAGATAATAAAGAAATGCATTAATATTCTAATATGTACTGGGTGTGTGACATCACTTTTTAGAGGGCGTATGAACAATAATGGCCACTCCCATGTAAGTTTATATTGACAGAATTACTGTTTTGATAAATTAGAAAATGTATGCTAAATTGTTTTTTATGATGTGAAATTTCTTGAGATGACTTATGATTATTATTTCTATTATATTAAATGGAGAGAAAGCCCAAATTGTTCTCCTATAAACAATCAACCAACTTTCACACATAATTCTTACCTGAGTTGCTGATATTTTATTTCTGTGCGCATTTTGTAAAGAAACCTTTTTAATGTTTTCGGAAGAAACCAGGACCTTTTTTTTTTCTCCCTTGAAACTGCAGTGTTGTTGAAAGTATATAGAAGATCGATGCGATATTCTCACTTTCAATAACAATTGGGTCTAGCGGTCATAAGATCTGCTTGGCATGCATGGATGTCAAACTATACCTACCTACCCACCCCAATAACAATTGTAAATGTATTTTATCAAAATTTTATGTATTATCTTTTCCTAATTTTTGTATTTTATTGAAAGTTAATACAACTTTTCAAGAGATGGGAGATCACACTTACTTTTCTAGACTGAATGACTCATCTGCTACTATATTCATTGGTTGCAAACTGAGACAATCTCAAAGAAATATTTTAATGAAATATATCCATATACTGTAAGATCTTTGAGGAATGTGAAGCTGTATGTCACTCAGTCTTATACCAGTCATCTTTTACACAAATATTCCAGACTTTTATAGCTGTATGGACAGGTACAACAGTTTTCAACCACTGACCAAATAGAGCAATAAATTCTGAGTTAATATTCTTTGAATTTTGAAAATAGCATGTGTAGTTTGAAAAGAGTTTTCTAATTGCCTGAGGTCGTCCGGCCCTGGGTAGTTTTTCTCTCAACATGACCAAATGCTTCTGCCATGCCCTTGACCTTGACTCTCTCTCATTCCTCAGCCCCAGTCCCAAAAAAAAAAAATCATTTAGGCCACCAACAATTGCAACAAAGAAGACAGTTTCAAAAGAATTTCCCCCTTTCTCATCCACACTGCACTCCACGACCTTGTTGACACCCTCCCCAAGCTTTCCACTTCAGATCTGGTGATCTCCTGGTGCACTACACCAGGGACACTCAAGTCACCACCCTCCTCTCTACCAAAACCCTTGCCAGCTCTGGTATTGATATAACAGTTATCCCCACTGCTCCCTGAACCCCAGCAAAGGTGTCATCAGAACCAGGGACCTTGCCTACTTGACAGATGAAGATCTCCTTGAGGAACTTGCCAGCCAACACGTAATCGAAGCCCATCGTCTCATCCTCAAGATAGACGGTGCTAAAACAATCACCAATACTATCTTCCTGACTTTTGCCACCTCAACTCTCCCCTTGCACATCACTGCCTGCTATCTCAGAATTCCTGTCAACCCCCACATTCCCAACCCCTTCCGCTGTCACAAGTGTCAGAGGTATGCCCACGAAAAGAACTGCCACAGCCAAGCGTGCTGTGGCAATTGTGGAGCCTTAGACCACGACAGCACCTCCTGTACCAACACCCCACACTGCACCAATTGCCAGGGTAAACACCTAGCCAACCACCCTTCTTTCTCAAAAGACTGCCCCACCTGGTTTCAGTAAAAGCAGATAAATAAACTGAAAACCCTAAGTTCCAGCACCACTTACCCGGAGGCTAGGAAGCAATTTCTCGCTTCACTCCACACCAAATCCTCCTACTCGAACAGTCTCCTCAAACACCAATACCGCCCCCCTAACACAACTAAACCTTCTCGCACACCCAAACTGACCTCACCTGGCTCTATTCACCGAGCCCTAAGCCCATTGCCTTTGCCAACAACCCAACCACACCCATTACACAACCCACCTCTCTCCTCAATCTACCTTCCTCATCTAAGACCTCCGTCCCCATCCCCTACCCCAACACCTCAAATGCCATCAAAATCAATTGAACAAACAATGCACATGTATGATACCGAAGAGAACATAAATTGTTCAATTACCAAACCCACCAAACATACTTCTCATCCAATTTTCAAAAACAACCACTCTCAAAGAAACACAACACACCTCCACCACCTCCTCTCTCCCCAATCTACCTTCCTCATCTAAGACCTCCCCTGTCCCCTACCCCAACACCTCAAATGCCATCAAAATCAAACCCGCCTGGCCAACATAAGAACAAACAACCCACCATCCAAACCCACATGTATGATACCAAAGAGAATATGAATTGTTCGGTTATCGAACCCACTGAACATACTTCTCATCCAATTTTCAAAAACAACAGCTCCCCAAAAAAGAGGGACAAATCCAAGAAAAAACAAGCCAGACACAAGTCAGAGTATCACCTTTCAGTCTGACAACACCGAGAGCTACAACACCCCCTCTCACCCTATCTGATTTAAAGCAAGCCATCCACGATGCTGACAACACCTCCAAGGGCCCAAATAAGATCAGCCTACCAGTTCCTAAAACACCTATCTGGAGGACAGCTATTATCACCCCCATTCCCAAACAGGGGAAAGACAGCAACAACCCCTCAAGTTACTGCCCCATCACCCTCACTGGCTGTCTCTGTAAGATTATTAAAAGGATCATCAACCAGTGACTAAACTGCATGGTTCCTGGAAACGAATAGGATCATCTCTCCTCACCAAAGTGGCTTCCGGAAACATTGCAATACCCTGGACCAGTTAATTACGCTCAACACCGCGATCGAGGAATCCGTTGTAAAAAAGGAACACCTCATTGCCATCTTTCTCGATGTAGAGAAAGCTTTCGACACTACTTGGAAATATGGCATTACCTGTAAGCTTTACACCATCGGCCTCACAGGCCACCTCTCCATCTTTATTAAAAACTTTTTTCTCACCCAGACCATTCCACGTTTGTATTAGCCACACCCTCTCCAACTCCAACCCCAAGAATAGGGTGTCCTACAAGGCAGCATCTTCTTTCCTACTCTTTTCAATCTAGAATTAACAACATTGTGGATAACCTCTGCCCCAACATCAAATGTGCCCTCTACGCAGACGATTTCACTATCTTCTACTTCTCCCTTAGCTTTTCTCTTATTGAAAATAGGCTCTAACTTAGCCTCAAATGGTTGCAAGACTGGTGCAACAACAACGGTTTTAAATCTCCAAAGATAAGACTGTTTGCATGCACTTCTGTCATTTCAAGAAACTTAATCCCAACCTGAACCCCATGCTCAATGACAATCACATCCCTAATGTTGACCATACCAAGTTCCTGGGTCTAACCCTAGATCCCAAGCTCTCCTACAAGTAACACATCACCAACTTGAAACAGAACTGCAACATTTCCTTTAACCTTTGCACCTCCTTTCCAACACAACTTGTGGTGCAGACCTCTACGCCCTCCTCAAAATCTTCAGGCTAACCATTTGTACCAAAGTCGACAATGGCAATATCGTCTACTATGCCGCTCACAACTCTTACCTTAATCACATCAACCCCATCTAAATAAAACCATCAGGCTTTGTCTGGGTGCTTACAAGACCGCCCCCATCACCAATCTTTACATCGAAGCCAACGAATTCCCCTTTCTACTTAAGTGTAGAAAGCTTAGGCTTTCCTATGCTTTTAGAGCACCAACACCCAGAACCCTGTCTACAACTTCATTAGATATCCCAATTTCTCTACCTTCTTTGATAGGACTAAAACCCTATCTCCTTCCTTCAGATAATGCCTTAAACCCAACCTCCATCATCTCTACATCAACCCCACCACCCTTGGCACCTTCTCCTGGCCCACTTTTCCTCCTTGGGCCACCCCTCAACCTTTCATCCACCTGGGCCTTTCCACTCATCACAAAGCTCAAACGCACCTCAACCTCTTCATCAACCTCCACAACAAAATGAAAGACCAACTCTCCAACTACACCTCCATCTATACTGATGGCTCTAAGGAAGGCAACAAGACAGGTGCTGCTGCCGTTATTTAAGACATAACCCTCAGTAGCAGACTTCCCAACTACTCATCCATCTTCTCAGCTGAGGCTAGAGCCATCCTGCTTGTCCTCAAATTTATTGGATACTCTCCATTCAGGCACTTTGCCATCTTCTCAGACTCCAAGTCTGTCCTTCTTTACTCAACCTCAATTAGGATAACCCCACATCCCACCTCCTCTTCCATAAACTTCTCTCACCCCCTCTCTAACAGGAAAAGTATTTTCTTCTGAATACCCAGCCATGTTGGCATCCCCGGTAATGATAATGCTAATTCAGCTGCCAAGCTTGCTCTCAACCTCCCCCTACCCCCTTTACCAAAACCCATTCTGACATTAAAACACTTATTGCTTCCCTTGTGGGTGACCACTGGCAAAGTTCATGGGACTCCCAAAAATCTACAATCTCTTCCGTGTAGACAACATTCACATTACCTGCCTTAGAATAGGTCACACCCACCTCACCCACGCCTACCTCCTTACCGGATTCCCCCACCCCTCTGCAATAACTGTCATTGCCCCCTCACTGTCCACCATGTCCTCCTTGTCTGCCTCTGTACAACCTCCCTAGAACTTCTTTCACCCTCACAACTCTATTGCCGAGTTCTTCCAGAAAAATTCCCTGTGTAAAATGATCTCCTTTTTCATGCTTCCCTCTACAACCATATTTAGTCCTCCCCTCCCATCCCCTCCTTTTTATTTTACTTCACTTTCTATTTTTACACCTTTGCACTTCCTCTTTTGACCCCAACTTCCTGGTTATCAGCCCCCAAACTTCTCTCAGTTTCTTCCTAATATCTTTTTTCCTACCTCTGAAATGAGCTAATCTCTCGGGCACAATTTGACCTTTGCTGTCATGGTGCCATTAAGCATCACCAAACAAACAAACATCTGTCCAATAACCTGACTATGCGTGACCACTTTACTTACACATTTTCTTAGGTTCAATCCATATAGTTGTTCTACTCTTGTTGTTTTTCTCAGGTGTATATCTACATGTTCTAGCAGACACCATGGGAAGTGTCGGGGTGATCATCTCATCATTACTGATCGAACATTATGGTTTATTGATAGCAGATCCGATATGTTCCTTGTGCATTGCAATAATGATCCTGTTAAGTATTATACCATTATTGCGGGATACCGCCTCAATACTGCTCCAGAGAACCCCACCAGAAGTGGAGCATTGCCTTAATGAAGGACTTGATAAGGTAAGGAGTGTATATTTCCTTGCAATTTCATAAAGGCACTAATATATTTCATTTATTTAGAGTATTATATTTAAAGATTGATGTTTAGGCAGAGTGTTTATATGCATATTTGATGCACAGGGCAAAGGACTTTGGCCCGAATGGAATGACACGTTTTTAAGAGCGTCAATCACAAGTGCAAAGTCCTTTGAACTGTGCATTAAATACGCATCTAAACACAATTTTATGAAATATCCATGCTTAGATTGTTTAGAATACATTAAAAAAAAAAAACGAGAGAAAAATGAGAAAACTTTACGTACATTTGTTTTGCTTTGTTAAGACATTCACCTGTTGTAAAAGTGAATTAAACCAAAAACTCAATGTCATGCATTATGGGGATTTAATTCACAGGTCATAGAAATGCAAATGCTCCATAGAAATTTGATAATCTCCAGGATTCAAAACACTGCAATATAACCATCCTATCCTATTGGCTGTGATTTGAAAATTTGTTTGTTAAATGTCATGAGGCAAGTTTGGAAAATGTTATTTTTCTTTTGCCATTTGAAAGCCATGACTTAAATTTTGCAGCATTCATTTGATTTCAACATGATATTTGATTGGCTAATGTACATTGAAGAATAAATATGTATGTAAACTACTAATCTTCTCAAAAGTAACCACTTTGTCAAACACTGTATTTATCTGTTTGTGTATTTAGATTTAAATTAACTTGTTTTTTTTCATCAGAAGATGAATGTGGAAAACAATCAATAGTTTTAATTTAAACGATCCATAATTCATTCATTATTTTAACCAATCAAAATATCTGTCCATCCAAGGGTTTTGATGGTATATTGTACAGGGCAGAAATGTTATTAAAGAGGGAAGATTCTTGGGTAAAGATGTGGGAGATGGGGAATTGAAGATAGATTGATGAGGAAGTGGAAAGTGGATGCTACAGAAGAGAGGTTGAACATCGTGTGGGAGATGGAGAGGTGTTTGATTTGTGCCAATAATGATATCAGATTAGTTGTGAGGGGATTAACATTATTTTGTGATGTGTTTGGTTTGTGTGTGTGCGAGTAATGATATCAGTCATGAAGGGATTAACATCATTTTGTTATGTGTTTGGTTTGTGTGTGTGGGAGTAATGATATCAGTCGTGAGGGGATTAACATCATTTTGTTATGTGTTTGGTTTGTGTGTGTGTGTGCGAGTAATGATATCAGTCGTGAGGGGATTAACATCATTTTGTGATGTGTTTGGTTTGTGTGTGTGTGTGCGAGTAATGATATCAGTCGTGAGGGTATTAACATCATTTTGTTATGTGTTTGGTTTGTGTGTGTGTGTGTGTGCGAGTAATGATATCAGTCGTGAGGGTATTAACATCATTTTGTGATGTGTTTGGTTTGTGTGTGTGCGAGTAATGATATCAGTTGTGAGGGGATTAACATCATTTTGTTATGTGTTTGGTTTGTGTGTGTGCGAGTAATGATATCAGTCGTGAGGGTATTAACATCATTTTGTTATGTGTTTGGTTTGTGTGTGTGTGTGCGAGTAATGATATCAGTCGTGAGGGGATTAACATCATTTTGTTATGTGTTTGGTTTGTGTGTGTGTGCGAGTAATGATATCAGTTGTGAGGGGATTAACATCATTTTGTTATGTGTTTGGTTTGTGTGTGTGTGTGCGAGTAATGATATCAGTCGCGAGGGGATTAACATCATTTTGTTATGTGTTTGGTTTGTGTGTGTGTGTGCGAGTAATGATATCAGTCATGAGGGGATTAACATCATTTTGTGATGTGTTTGGTTTGTGTGTGTGCGAGTAATGATATCAGTCATGAGGGGATTAACATCATTTTGTGATGTGTTTGGTTTGTGTGTGTGCGAGTAATGATATCAGTCGTGAGGGTATTAACATCATTTTGTTATGTGTTTGGTTTGTGTGTGTGTGTGCGAGTAATGATATCAGTCGCGAGGGGATAAACATTATTTTGTGATGTATTTGGTTTGTGTGTGTGCGAGTAATGATATCAGTCATGAGGGGATTAACATCATTTTGTTATGTTTGGTTTGTGTGTGTGTGCAAGTAATGATATCAGTCATGAGGGGATAAACATTATTTTGTGATGTATTTGGTTTGTGTGTGTGCGAGTAATGATATCAGTCGTGAGGGAATTAACATCATTTTATGATATGTTTGGTTTGTGTGTGTGTGCGAGTAATGATATCAGTCGTGAGGGGATTAACATCATTTTGTGATGTGTTTGGTTCGTGTGTGTGCGAGTAATGATATCAGTCGTGAGGGGATTAACATCATTTTGTGATGTGTTTGGTTTGTGTGTGTGCGAGTAATGATATCAGTCGTGAGGGAATTAACATCATTTTATTTTGGTTTGTGTGTGTGCGAGTAATGATATCAGTCGTGAGGGAATTAACATCATTTTGTGATGTGTTTGGTTTGTGTGTGTGCGAGTAATGATATCAGTCGTGAGGGAATTAAAATCATTTTATGATATGTTTGGTTTGTGTGTGTGCGAGTAATGATATCAGTCGTGAGGGGATTAACATCATTTTGTGATGTGTTTGGTTTGTGTGTGCGATATCAGTCGCGAGGGGATTAACATCATTTTGTGATGTGTTTGGTTTGTGTGTGTTTGATTAATGATATCAAACGTGAGGGAATTAACATCATTTTGTGATGTGTTTGATTTGTGTGTGTGCGAGTAATGATATTAGTCGTGAGGGGATTAACATCATTTTGTGATGTGTTTGGTTTGTGTGTGTGCGAGTAATGTATTGATATCAGTCGTGAGGGGATTAACATCATTTTGTGATGTGTTTGGTTTGTGTGTGTGCAAGTAATAATATCAGTCGTGAGGGGATTAACATCATTTTGTGATGTGTTTGGTTTGTGTGTGTGCAAGTAATGATATTAGTCGTGAGGGGATTAACATCATTTTGTGATGTGTTTGGTTTGTGTGTGTGTGAGTAATGATATCAGTCGTGAGAAGATTAACATCATTTTGTGATGTGTTTAGTTTCTGTTTGTGCGAGTATTGATATCAGTCATGAGGGGATTAGCATCATTTTGTGATGTGTTTGGTTTGTGTATGTGCGAGTAATGATATCAGTCGTGAGGGGATTAACATTATTTTGTGATGCGTTTGGTTTGTGTGTGTGCGAGTATTGATATCAGTCGTGAGGGAATTAACATCATTTTGTGATGTGTTTGGTTTGTGTGTGTGCGAGTGATGATATTAGTCGTGAGAGGATTAAGATCATTTTATTATGTGTTTTGCTTTCTTGTTTTGATATTAAGAGCCTCTGCTCTAATAAGTGCCCACCCAACATTTTTTGACTGATAACATAATTTGTTTGATTAATTTGAATTGAAGACTTAAAATAAGTTTTGTTACATTATTTGTTTATTTTGCATCTGACACTCACAATGTTTTGGTGGTGGTTATTGTGGGGCTAGTATGGAATCAGTTCACACAATGCAATACAAATAATATACTATACACGGCCCAGGGCATGGGCACTCATAAGGAAGAATCTTTGGGCCTAAAAAGAGGTGCAATTCTATTTTCGTTAGTACCCTGGGCGCTATAACATTGAATACGGTAGTTTCACCTGTTTGTCTGACCTTTGTTTTGATGTGCCCACAGTATCATCAATCAATCTACCATATTCAAGGTTTCAGAATAAATTTTTGGTCAGTCCAGGATAAATGTTATGGTTTTTTTTGAAAATATTTGGTTTTGCTTGCTTTGCTAGGTGCGGTCATTAGACGGAGTGCTGTCGTACAGGGACCCCCACTTCTGGAGACACTCTGGGGCTACTCTAGCTGGAACCCTCCATGTCCAATTGGCACCAAAAGCAAGTGAACAAAAGGTCGTTCAACAGGTGTGTATGCAAGCTTAATAGAAAAAACTTGTTTCTCACTTAATATGCTCAAGTGTCGTACTGTGGTGAAAATTTTTAACAGAATGTTGTTAAATCTACAATCTTGGACAAAATTAGTTGTCATGTTCGTAAGCCCTCAGTTACAAAGTTGGAGTTAAAGGGGATCATCCACAGACACTTTTGAATCAAGCAACATTGAATGGGGTAGAAACGGGAAAAATGTGACAACAATTTTGTCCAAGAGTTTTCTATTCTCTTTAGTCTTAGTGCAAACGCTTACCCTTCAAGGTACAGGTATGGGGGAAAACATTTTAGATAGATGACAATCCCAGAAAACATTGCTGAACTGAAGAAGTTTCAGCTCATGATTTAAGGATAAATGACAGTAAATTTTTATCTAGATTGGAGGTATGGTCGGAGTTGGAATTAATTATAAATCTTGCCCACGGTTCTGAATAAAGGTGTCAAAAATCTTCCCACGACAAATCGCAACATAAATAGAATTACTGTAGTGATGAATAAATCTTTATATACTTCCCTCTTTTGCATTTAATGTATTTTTCATCACACAATTACATTGGGGACATTTTTAGATCACATACAGTATTTACTACATATACTGTTGTTTACTTAAGAAATCTAAAATTTAAATTCCTCCTGATTTTCCTGAAGTTATAACTGGCAGAACAGTAGATTTCTTCCAGCTCCGGTTATGGCTTAAGTCTAAAAACTTTACATTGTTTAGAAAGTTGTTAGAATATGTTTAAATAGCTGTCAGATGATTCACTCAATAGCTGTCAGGTGACTCATTAATCAACTTTGACAGAAAATTTGCTATTTTTAAATGAGCTCTGTGTCAAAAAATGAAGGTATCTTTTTATTTAAGTTGTTGCATTTTAAACGTGCAACGAGAGCGACGTAACTTCTGTTTCTGTTCTCTCAAACTATTTCGTTCGGTTTTACTTCTCTTTGCTCCTGAATTTTGTTTTATATCTCCATTTTTCGTTTTTTTCTCTGTGGATGGGCTTTTGTTTTTGGTAAAATCGTTTCTTTGATATTTTCCTTTCCATTCTGACCAAACTTTCGCGCCTTTCGTTACTAGTACAGCGCTTCTCATATAGTACTTCTCCTCGGTCTCTCGGCCCTTGGCTTTTTTTTTCATGATGACAAAACGCTCTGCCTTGACCTTGACCCTCCCTCCCCTCCCCGTGGCTTTTGTTTTTGGTAAAATCGTTTCTTTGATATTTTCCTTTCCATTCTGACCAAACTTTCGCCTTTCGTTACTAGTACAGCGGTTCTCATATAGTACTTCCGCAATTTTTTTTTAGTTGCCTCGGGTCTCTCGGCCCTTGGCTTTTTTTTTCATGATGACAAAACGCTCTGCCTTGACCTTGACCCTCCCTCCCCTCCCCGTGACCCACCTACTACCTCTATTGACCATTATTCAGCTCTAATCCCTAAAATTCTAATAATACAAGCCACCAATAAACAAGATAGTTTTAAAAAAGTTTTCTTTTTTCTAATCCACAAGGCACTCCAAGGCCTTGTCAGTACCCTCCCCAAAGTCTCCACCCTCAAATCCGGCGATCTCCTGGTGCACTGCACCAGAGACACTCAAGTCACCACCCTCCTCACCACCAAAACCCTAGCCAATACCGGTATTGACGTTACCGTCCACCCCATCGTGCCCTAAACTACAGCAAAGGTGTGGTCAGATCCAGAGACCTAGCCTACCTGACTGATGAAGACCTCGTAAAAGAACTAACAAATCAAAATGTAACTGAAGCCTGTTGTCTTGTCCTCAAGAGAGACGGTGCCGAAACACCTACAAATACCATTTTCCTAACGTTTTACACACCAACTCTCCCTTCCCACATCACAGCAGGCTACCTGAGAATCCCAGTCACCCCTATACTCTGAACCTCCTCCGTTGTCATAAGTACCAGAGGTATGGCCATGGAAAAACCTCCTGCCGCAGCCAAGCGCGCTGTGGCAACTGTGGAGCCCTGGACCACGATAGCACCTCCTGCACCAGCACTCCACACTGCACAAATTGCAACGGTACTCATCCAGCTAACCATCCCTCCGTCTCAAAAGACTGCCCCATCTGACTCCAAGAAAAACAAATTACGAAACTAAAAACCGTTAATCCCAACACCACCTACCTGGAGGCCAGGAAGTAATTTCTCGCTTCACTCCACGCTAAGCCATCCTACTCGAGCGCAGTCTCCTCCAACACAAATATTGTTCCCCCCTAACACAACTAAAACTGACTAACATACCGAAACAGACTTCACCTGGCTCTTCTTACCCAGTCCTAAGCCCATTACCATTGCCAACAAACAAAGCACACCCATTACCCAAGCGACCTCCACCACCACCACTTCTCCCCCTAACCTTCCTTCCTCTAAGACTCCCGCCATCCCCTACGCCAACACCTCTAATGCCAACAAACATCAAACACAAGCCAACCTGGCTAACAATCATTCAATCAACAAGCAACAAACCAAGAAACAACCAATTAACAAACAGTCCACCATCTAAACCCACACAAATGACATGAAAGAGAACATGGATTGTTCGGTTACCAAACATACTTCTCGTCCAACTTTCAAAAACAACCGTACCCAAAGAAACAGGGACAAATCTAAAGAAAAAATTAACCAACTCAGACCCAACAGTTCCTCCTCAAGATAACTCCTGCCTCCTTATGGTGTGCAACATAAACAATAACAATAACATTCACAACATCATACAATAGAACATAAGGAGCTAATAAGGCCAATTCTGAAAAATTGACCTTCTGGCCATCACCTTCAACCCGGTCGTCTTCTGCCTACAAAAAAACTTTCTTGAAAAGCACCGACCATTACTCCCTCAAAAACTTCACTTGCTATCACAAGCATCAAGTGGACGCCGACAGGGCCTGTTGGGGTGTCTTAGACACGATATCCCACATAGCCCTGTTTATGTGCACACCAACCTTCAGGCCATCTGTATATCCATCTCCCTTCACAAAACTTTCACTCTTTGCAAAATCTATCTCCCCCCAACACCAACATTCAGCCAACCAGCCTTAACAACATCATCTCTCAGCTCCCCTCCCCCTTCATCCTTCTTGGTGACTTCCCTCTCACAACCCTCTGTGGGGCTCTATTACCACCACCCCCAGAGGCAAGCTCATCTAAAACGCTTTTCATCAGCACAGCCTCTCCTTGCTCAACACTAAGTCCCCGACCTACCTTCACCCTGCCACAGGCTCCCTAATACCTATATTGACCTGTCTATCTGTTCCCTCAACCTCCTCCTTGATTTTAGCTGGAGAGTCACTGCTGACCTCTGTGGTAGTGATCATTACCCTCTTCTTAAACATTCCAACCTTCAAACCCCCCCACTGACCACACCCCCAATTGGAACCTCGAGAAGGCTGACTGGCCCCTTTTCGAAATCCTCTGTGACTCACATCTCTCCCCCCATCTCCTTGAGAATGAGGATCCCATGTCATACTTCAGTAATATCCTTATCAACATCGCCACCTGCTCAATTCGCAAAACCTCCAAACCCCCTTATCATCCCCCCAACCCCTGGTTCTCTGATGACTGCAAAACAGCCATCAAGAACAGGAAAAGAGCCCTTAGGAACTTCAAAACTAACCCGACCACCCATAACCTCAACCTCTTTCGCATCAGCCGTGCCAAGGCCAGACGCACTATCAAGGACAGTAAAACCAACACTTGTAACAACTTCATCTCTTCTCTCACCACCAACACCCCCACTAGGAAGATTTGGAGAATGTTTAACAGCTTCCACGGCAGAGTGAGCAAATCTCCCATCTCTCCTGGAATGGTGACCTTCTCACCACGAAAAAGGACATCGTTAACCACCTCGCCGCCTCTTTCAGCAACATCTTGTCCTCGACCAATTACTTTAATGCCTTCAAAACCAAAAAAGCTTGCGATGAAGCCCGGAAAATCACCTTTCCCTTCGACAACTCCGAAAGCTACAACACCCCTCTCAACCTTTCTGATTAATCCAAGCCATCCACGATGCTGGGTGCACCTCCAAGGGCCCAGATAACATCCCCTACCAGTTCCTGAAACACCTCCCATCAAGGCCACCACTACCCTACTCACCATCCTCAACCACATTTGGTCCTCACACTCCTTTCCCTTTATCTGGAGGACAGCTATTGTCACCCCCGTCTTTAAACCGAGAGGACAGTACCGACCCCTCCAGCTACCGCCCCATCGCTCTCACCTGCTGTCTCTGTAAAATTATGGAAAGGATTATTAATCAGAGACTAAACTGGTTCCTTGAGACCAACAGAATCCTCTCCCCTTACCAAAGCGGCTTCTGAAAACGTTGCAATACCCTAGACCAGTTCATTACACTTGACACCGCTATTCCAGGGATTCTTTGCAAAAAAGGAACACCTCATTGCCATTTTTTTTGACCTCGAGAAAGCTTTAGTCACTACTTGGAAATACGGCATTATCCGCAAACTTCACAACATCGGCCTCAGAGGCCATCTCCCCATCTTTATTCAAAACTTCCTCTCACCCAGGCAGTTCCAAGTTCGTAATGGCCACACCCTCTCCAACTTGTACCCACAAGAAGAGGGTGTCCCCCAAGGCAGCATCCTCTCTCCCACTCTCTTCAATGTGAGCATTAATGACATTGCGAACAACCTTGGCCCCAACATCAAACGTACCTCCTACGTGGATGACTTTACCATCTTCTACTCCTTCCCTAGCTTTCCTCTTGTTGAAAAAAGGCTCCAAATCAGCCTCAACCAGCTGCAAGTCTGGTGTTACAATAACGGTTTTAAATTCTGTAAAGACAAGACAGTCTGCATGCACTTCTGTCATTTCAACAACCCCCACCCCAACCCGGTCTTTGTGCTCAATGGTAATCGCATCCCTAAAGTTTAACACACAAAGTTCCTGGGTCTAACTCTAGACCCCAAGCTCACCTACAAGCAACATATCACCAACTTAAAACTAAAATGCAACAGCTCCCTGAACATCCTCCGCCTCCTCTCCAACACCACTTGGGGTGCGAACCGCCATGCTCTCCTCAACATTTTCAGGTTCACCATTCGTGCCAAGCTTGACTACGGCAAATTGTCTACTGTGTTGCTCACAACTCATACCTCAACCACATCAACACTATCCAAAATAAAGCCCTCAGGCTTTGTTTAGGTGCCTACAAGACCTCCCCAATCACCAGCCTTCATGTTGAAGCCAACGAACCCCCCTTTCTACTAAGATGTAGAAAGCTTAGCCTCTCCTATGCTTTCAGAGTCCTCACCAACACCCAGAACCCTGTTTACAACCTCATTAGGTACCCCAATTTCTCCACCCTCTTTGATAGGACTAAAACCTTATCCCCTCCCTTCAGCTTACGCATTAAACCAGACCTCTTCCATCTCGGCATCAACCCTGCCACTCTCGTCACCTTCTCCTGGCCCACTTTTCCTCCTTGGGCCACCCCCTCCCTTCTGTCCACCTGGGCCTCTCCACTCATCACAAAACTCAAACCCACCCTAACCTCTTCAACAATCTCCACAACCAAATCAAAGACCAACTCTCAAATTACACCTCTATCTATACTGATGGCTCCAAGGAAGGCAACAAGACAGCTGCTGCTGCCGTCATCCAAGACATCACCCTCAGTAGCAGACTTCCTGACTACTCATCCATCTTTTCAGCCGAGTCTAAGGCCATTCTCCTCGCCCTCAATTTTATTGAGTACTCTCCGCTCAGCCACTTTGCCATTTTCTCTAACTCAAAGGCTGTTTTATTTCTTTACTCAATCTTAAATTGGATAACCTCACATCCCACCTCCTCCGGAGGAAACTCCTTCGCCCACCCTCTGCAGGAAAAGTGTTCTTTTCTTATGGATACCCAGCCATGTTGGCATTCCTGGCAATGACAGGGCTGATGCAGCCGCTAAGCTTGCGCTCAACCTCCTCCCTACCCCTTTTCCCAAAACCCTCTTTGACATCAAACCGCTTATCGCTTCCCTTGCTCGTGACCACTGGCAAACTTCATGGAACTCCCAAATTGATAACAAACTCCATGTCATCCTGCCCACAATTCCGATCAAACCCACCATCAACAACCTCTTTCATATCGACAACGCTCAAATTACCTGTCTTAGAATAGATCACATCCACCTCACTGACTCCCACCTTCTTATTGGCACCCCCAACCCCTCTGCAACAATTGCCATTGCACCCTCACAATCCATCATGGTCTCCGTGCTTGTCCCCTGTACAACCTTCCTAGAGCTTCCCTTGCTCCCCACAACTCAAATGCTGAATTCTTTCAGAAAAATCCTCTGGATAAAATTATCTCCTTCCTTCATCATGCTTCCTCTACAACCATATTTAATTCTCCTCTTCCACCCCCTCTCTCTACTTTGTTTTTGTTTCAACCATGCACCTCCTCTCTTGATCACAGCTTTCTGACTTTTTGTTCTTGAATTTCTCTCATTCTCCCTCTTTTCTTTCCGTCCTACCTCTAGAATGATCTAACCTCTCAGGCACAATTTGACCCTCGTTGTAACAAACAAACAATTATCTAAGTCAATGAAATTTTGATATAACACGGGTTTAATTTTTGATACTCATGTTGTTGAAAATGAATCCTCATAAGAAATAATTATTAATTTGAACCTTCGTATGAAAGGTTTTTGGTAATATCACATGCATGAAATGCGTGTTTGAATATTCTTGAGACTCAAGAAAAGCATGCCCTCACTATATGGCTATCAGCTCTTTTTGTAGGATATTAAGTAATTCAACAAATGTTGCCTTCTCTTCTTGTTCATAGATCAATAAACATTTGTTTTTCTTTTTCCAATGTATATTCTATTTGTAGGTCACATCCATCTTTAGAGATTTTGGCATCAACAACTTCACTGTGCAAGTAGAAAAGGAAGCCTTCTTTCAGCACATGTCTGGCCTGAGCGCGACCTTTGATCAAATGGTTTACATGACCAATCAGTTGCAAGCTCTCAACCATCCAGGGGAGACCTCGTTTGATATCAAGGCTGTTTGAAGTAGCCAAGCAATTTTGACGTTGATGAAAATTGCAGGATTTGTTCATCTCAAAACAGAGACTGCTGGATGTTGAAAAGCACAAATCAGAATGAAGAATGTCAGTGTACTCCTTGCGTTATATGTGCTGCACGTCTTGCCATTACACATTGTGTACTTGCATCATATTTGTTGCCATCATACAAGAAATAAGGCTGAGATGCAAGTTTTTCACATGGAGATTTCTCTTGGCAAATTCATGGATATTGACTGGTTTTAGATGCTAATAGGTCACCCACGTTCTCAAGGAAGATTTGCATGGGATGTCATGTATGCTCTAAGATGTCCGGTATACTCATCGCTCAAGATGTCATGTATGCTCGAAGATGTCATGTATGTTCAAAGAGCACCTTCCTGGAAGACTGTTGGCTTCCAGAAGTCAGTTACCAATCACAGTCATGTATTTTGGTATTAAGCAATGCACTGATTCCCGATATATTCCAATGACTTCAGAAGATGTAGTACATTCCATCATAATGTAAAGGAGGACTAGACCCAAAAGTGAGGGCATATTTTTAGGGGTCTCATCAAAAATCAAATGCTTGTCTTGCACGCAAAGGTATAGAAATTTTCTGATTAATATGAATATTCAAGTAACCTTTGCCCTCACGTCGTGTGTGGGCTATGGAGGCATGAAGATTATCAATCTTTTGTGGATAATATATCTGTGAAATTAGCAGAAACGAGTGCCCTCACTTTTTGGTCTAGTGCTCCTTTAATAACTATTTTGCCATTGTATTTTCCCAATAACTTGGACAATCGGTTGTTTACAAACATACCTACATACAATGTGATCCTTGAAAATTGTTTAAGAAATCGTAATTGGTAAATGCTGTTTGAACAGTTTATGAATTTTAAAACTTCTTTAAAAAAAATGTAATTTGAATAATTTCTTCTGTTATTGAATGTAATTTGAATAATTTCTTCTGGTTTTTAATGTGGCTCTTCTTGGAGTATCAGAGATGACGTGGCTCAGTGGTTAAGGAGTTATGCTCGTATTCGAAAGGTACCGGGTTCGATTCCCATCGTGAGCACTGCATTGTGTCCTTGAGCAAGGCACTTTACTTGCTTTAGTCCACACAGCTGTAAAAAATGAGTATCAGCACTGCTGGGGAGTTAATTTGCGATGGACTGGCATCCCATCCAGGGGGAGTCATGTAATCTCATCCGCTTGCGCCATGGAAACGGGCGATAAGCACCGGCTCTATGAGCCTAATGGCTCCATGGAATTAGCTTCTTTTGGAGTGTGCATCTTGATATAGGAAGCCATGCTATGATGTTTAGATATGTGAATGAATAACTGTGCAAATTATTTTTGTACGACAGCTGATGTAGAATAATTAGGCTGACAAGAAAGACGGACTTAGATGAAGTATTGTGTTTGATTTAATTACTCATATGTATTAGAGATGACTAGAACATGTTTCAATTAACCTCTCTACATACGGAAATAGGCAACGCCACCATAGCAACGCGGTAACTAGGTGGGGAAAATAAACCTCAATCATGTATGATCAACGCATTGACATTTAGATGTTTATGTGGCCTGCCGCAAGTTTTGATCCATTTATGGTACTTCTCTGGATCTTTATAGCAAAAGGAATAAACAAAATTCTGTTTGCTAACCTTGCTGGGTAACAGGAATTTGATTTACAAGCCTGTAGCAGACTGTAGGTGCAAGTTTTGTCACCATCTTGTCGTCACCCAATCTGTGTGTGCAGAAATTTATTTTGTGCAGTATATTGCATTGACTACCTGAGAATGCGCCGCTAGCTACTGTACTGTACCAGTACCGCATAGGATTTTTGATCCACTTGGTTGTGCAGATTTTGTTACCAGGCAAATTTGTGCAGTGATTGGTTGAAGAAGCTGTCAATCAACTAACTCAGAGAGGTTAATTGATTCTGGAGTTTATTTTTAAAAGTATTGTGCAATACAGCTCTATTGTGAATGGTGAGATCTGGTTGTGGAGGTAAAGGATGATTCCTAGACAAATTATCTTGTTTATATGGAGATAAAGAAACGAAACAATTCAAAGTTTCTGATTGGTCAAATTATTTATACAATACTGACAAACTGAAAATAGATGTGTATCATGCAACACTACATTCATCTGAGCTTAATGTGCAAAAAAGGAACTTTACAGTCAATATAAAGAAATATAATTCAGTTTTCATGTTTTTGATTGGTTGAATTATTGACACAATACTGACAAATCTTAGGATTATGACATAACTTTGAGCAGCAATGTGCCAGGCATATACCAAGACATGCAACACCACATCCACCTGACGACAACAAAGATTGTCATTCCTGCATTGGTCTTTACTGTCATGATGGTAGTCTTTTTTTTGCTTCTCTGGTCTCCTGAACTAAAGGATGCCTGCTCCCATGGAGGTACCACTTTAAAGTGGTATCTCCATGCTGCTACTACTAGTGACAAATTAATCAATAACTTTGATAGAATGAATGTATGCCCTCTGTCAAAGTACCATCACTGTGACGTCACTAGTATTTATCAAATCCTCGGTTGAAGTTTCAAGCAATTCTTCTCGCGATCACGTCCCCCTTAGATCGAGCATTTACATTGATGTGAACAAGTGTCAAATACTGAGTAAATGTTTTAAGTTTTCAAAAAACTTATTCTGTTGCTTGGTGGTGCTGATATTTATTGAACAAGCATAGGATATTTCACATTTTTTTGGTGAGGAAAAACACATCAGCAGTGAAAGATCTATATGGGGAGGGGTGGGGTGGGGAAGGGAGGTGGGTCTATAATCAGAAGTGCCCATCTCTCAACAGAAAGTGTTGAAAAGTAAATACTGAAATAATTAAGAAAGAAATGTCTTCTTCTTTCAAATGATGGTTTAGCAGTTCAAGCTTTGGCATGTATGTTGTGGGGAACACACAACAAGGAAGGTGGTAAATTGTGTGTTAAAATGCATTTTATTTTTTTAAAGATATTGGGTGGAACAGAGAATGGAGGGCATGGCTGTTTATTCCCTGGGAATAGTGTTCAGTTTGGGAGTCTAAATGCCCATCTCTCGCCAGAAAGTGTTGAAAAGTAAGAACTGAGATAAGAAAGAAATGTCTTCTTCTTTCATAATTCATAAAACATTGATTTCTTGCACCTCCGATTGAAATCTTGTATAGTCAAGATTGAAATCTTGTATAGTCTTGTATTGTACATGAGCTATAATGTATCAACATATACTTGTTTGTTTTGTGTTGCTCTTTTAGTGTGGGAAGCACACGTAAGTTGCAATGACTTGAAGTGGATGAACACCAGGTTAACACACTGCTCTTTTCGAGAAGTGTCCAGAGAACCAGGCAGGGGGTGAAACTCCTACCATCAGGACTGACAGCTTTACGTCCCCTCCGAAGGATGGTGAGCATCATCCAACCATTGGCCACTTTTCCCGGATGGGGAAGAAGGTGTGATGCAGAAGACGAATCTCTGGGCTTAATATCAGCGTTTATTGTTCTGCATATCTGTGGAAAAATCACCGTTGGACTCAAACCTGGGACCTCCAGCATCTCGGTCGTACACTTGGCCAACTGAGGTACCTGCCTCCCTAAGTTTAGAGGACATTCGGTAGTCTTCTTTCCAATCATTATAAAGTACAAATAGGCCATATATCAGAGAGATAAAAATCAAAAAGTAATTTATCTGAATTAACAAAATATGTCGCTTTCAAGATGGAAGGAATGTTCTGTTAATGGAAATGGGAGTCCTATAACATGCCATTGGATAGCTGGGCAACTTTTTCTTCATCTTGTATCACCCATTTAGAGAGAGAAAGACAGAACTCAAGTAATACTATGTACACTGTACATATATATTTTGATGACATAATCAACAAATACTTTAAAAAAAACTGTACAAAGTTCTTTAAAATACATATAAAATAGGTATGCACAAAGATAAACAGTATACCCAAATTTATACTTTCATTTGATGTTGTAATAAATAGAGCAAAGCTACATCTGCCTGTATTATTTCTGTCAGTACATACACTTTCTTTAACTCTGTTCAGTTCAATTGATCGTGTTCATCAATTAAATAGTGTATTTTGTCGTATTTTTAATCAAATTATATCTTGAAGTTTTAAGTTGGGACAAAATTACAACATCAAATTTGCCTACCAAAAGTAGGGAAGGAGAGGGCAAAATTACAAAATCATGCTAAGATACAAAAAATCACCATACAAATGATATAAATTTGTAAACCAGTGAAACATATGCATTCCTGGCGTAATCTTGCCTATGGATGGGAGTGTATCCCTCACTAGCAAAGTTATGGTCCTCATTTAGAAATCAAACAAAAGATCAAAGAAAAGGATATGGGGACTTCTCAAGTTCCCTAAATAACAGTCCCCTAACCCCTTGAAAAAAAACCTGGCCATGGACGTTCTCGTGACTTTCATTTGTGCCTTTTAATTGGTTCTTGCGCATTTGATCTTCTTGGCTCTAGCTTGTCACTACTTTTCAAGTCTTCTACAGCATCTGGCAAACAAGGTGGACATATCACCATAATGCCCGTTTTAGCATTCTTGTCCACACCTGCAGACCTGTATGTTAATACAGACATAATTAGAAATATTATGCTTATGAATGCTGCAGCACAATGTTGCTTTCTGAATTACATAAAATGTTTTGCAAATTTGAACATTCATGACTTACGTCACACATTAACCTCTTGTATTTTTTCCTGTATCAAATGCTTGCTGGCATCCTCATTGTCATCATCTTTTTCTTCCTTATCTTCTCCTTTGTCAGCCTCGTCTTTATCCTGCTCATGTTTTATGTAGTTGCCCGTCAACTCGGACAGCTCGAGAATACTAACGCCAGCATCCTCTTCAATGATTGGTGCAAATGAATTTGTTTTGATAGTTGCGGCGGTCTGTAACCTCTCGTCCATTGGAGTTTGACTATAAAAGTTTGGTACTGATACTGGTCTTGAATTATCTGTGATTTCAGGCTTTTCACCCTGAAGAAAAATTACAGAAACAGTCAAATGTGTCCAAATTCTTATAACATACGTACTTAGTCAAGAAAATATTGTTATCAGAATACCGCCCTTATGATATTGCATAGAGCGAAACGCACAACCTATCGTCAGAGTTAGCATAACCCATAGGCGGGATTTACCTAACATAAGTGTGTGTGTGTGTGAGAAAGGGGAAGGGGGTGGGGGCTGGCAAGTCATAAAAACATGCTGAAATACAAAAAACACCATACAAAAG
>JAIGNY010000962.1:1572500-1577500 GCA_020152595.1 Chiridota heheva | reverse complement strand
AGTATTTTATTTAATCTTGACATGCTTGGCAGATTAAGTTCATTAGCATAGGAATGCGGTCGTCTAAGGGAAGAAGACCCATACAAAACCCTGACCCTTCAGGTTGGGGGTTAGTAGTGGGGCTAATCCCTCCACACTTTAAAACACCTAATGATTACAAAAACCAGAAAAAGAGTAAGTTAACCAAATTTAAAGATTAGTGATGCTGTGGCAGCTCCGTCCACCAGAGGAACAATCATGACGCGTTTGGGCCAAAGCCAAGAGGAAGCTCATAAGCGAATCCAAAAACGAAAGAAGAGGAAGTGGAGGTTTATTGGGCATGTACAGAGAGGACGCCTAAAATAACATGATGGCAGAAAAAATGGCGCAGGTTGGAAGACCTGGAATTAAATCGGAATGCAGCCAATGACTGCGACCAATAAAGACACTCTGTGCAGGCATTATGTGCCACTTAATTAGCACGAGGAGAATTTCATCATATGCTTCTTAAGACCGTAAATATAGCAAGAATTTCCAAATAACGACACATTCAAAAAGTTGTTGGCTGCGTTTTGAATTTCAGTTTAATGATATTTACCTAAGTTTTCCATGAATGGGTAGAAATCTCTATTTTCTAACATCTGAACATAAGCTGTCATTTGCCATGGTTGATTAAACAGAAAAATTTGATTGGGAGAAAGTGAAACTGATCAAATGTACACTATACCCCTATTGACACCAACTTAAGAACATATAATTGAGGGTAGATATACAAAGAACGTATAACGATTCAAAGTCATAGAGGCAAGGGAGTGCACTAGCCCCCTTAAAATTTGCTAATCATTGTTCGTTTTGTGCATATAGAGAGATGTTTAATCAGTTTATTATGCTCCCTTCCAAATCGTGTTTTTCCCCTTGTCCAATCATGCGCTGCCCCTTTTCAATTGTGCTTTGCCTCTCCAAATACAATAATCTTACATGGAAGTAATCGCATATAGTCAGAGGTGTAGGAAGGATCACCTCTTGGGGGAGGGGGTAAAAACATCCACATCTGATCAATTAAGTTTCCATAAAAAAATTGTTGTTAATCAAGAAATCCCCTTCAATTTCCTTAATTTTTGGCAAATTTCCTTCATTTTCCAGAATTTTTGGGAACTTTTGGCCAGTTTTGGGGAAATTTTGGCCAGGTTTTATGCAACCTGGAAAGCATGCAACTGGAAAGGTGAAAGCCGCTCAAGAGGCTGTCCCCCTCCCTCCCCACCACCACCCCACCCCGCCTCCTTCGCCTCTGCATATAGGCTATATACAAATATTTAGCGGATACATTTCACATCAACGCAAAGTACAATTTAAACAATAGCTTTGATAACAGTTCTATGAGGTGTTATCAACCATTACTTACATTCTATCTGGGCATTCCTTCGGCTGCTCCATGCGGTACCCCTCCCGGAGTTGAGTAACCAAGAACTTTCCATTGATGTTTGGATACGGAGTTCCTCCTAATGTGTAGATTTCATAGAGTACAACCCCAAACGACCATCTGCACAAAACAATCCAAGGAAATTTAAACTTGGATTCAGGGGCGGAGGACCCTGGGAAAAACATGTATGTGGGGCCTCCTACCCAGAGTGTACAGGTGCACTTCATTGCTCTAGGTTAAATCTGGGAAACTTGGACTCTTATTTGGTTCCTCAGATGTCAAGTTCCGGTATTTACAAAATTACTTTTAGGTTTTTGGAATATTCAAGATTTTTGTACGGGCCCTTCTTAGTGCCTTTGTGGCATGATAATTCATGGGCATTTCATTTCGGAAAGGCTACAAGCTCGCAAATTGCATTGCAAAAGATCTGCAAAAATGTATTTTAAATTTTGTGGGGGGCCCCAATTGTATGGGATCCTGGGGCGCTTGCACATTTTGTCCCATTGGTCATCTTTGTGCTGGGAAATTGGTTTCTAGTTTCATTCGGGAGATTTATTGACTTGAACAAAATTAGAGCACTGAGGGCCCGTTGAAAATTTAGCGCTCGAGCCCAGTAACAAAAATAATGCAGTGGTCATTGTATGGCCCCCCAAATTTTGGTTCTTGTTCGGGGCTCGTATGACCTTACTACTCCCAGCTAGGTATAATATTTTTGAAAAATTGTGTGGTGTAGGCCTTACTTCCTCTTTCTGCCACGTGTGATATGCAATATATACGTCAACCTGCTGTAATAGCTTATTTTAGTTGTGTTTATTTGACTACTCACACATCTCCTTCGGATGACAAAATCCCTTTCAAGATGGCCTCCAAGCTGACCCACTTAATGGGTATCTTTTGATCCTCCTCCCGCCTTTTATAACCTCTCGAGTATATATCGTCTGCTAACCCAAAGTCGGAAATCTTTACTGTTAGATTGTCACCCACGAGGACGTTTCTAGCAGCGAGATCTCCATGGTAGTAACGGGTCGTAGCGACGTATTCCTTAAAAGAAAAATATATTTATAGTATCTCCATTTCAACTTCAAACGCAACATGATGGGAGGCCTACTGTAGGTCTACACATACAATTCATGAGATATCACAAAACACATGACAAGACACATAGGCCTAAAAAGAGATGTGAAATGTTGGTAAAGTTTTAAAGGCCTAATGACCAGTGCATGGCATGACGGGTGAGGGGCAGGGGCAAACAGTGCGAACTGGCCGTATGGTTCACTGGTCCTGGACCAGTGCGCCGGTGGGCTTATAGGCGCCGGTTCTAATGAATTACCACACAAGTATAGTAGTTCCTTGCCGGTTCCAACTTCGATTTTTTCCTATAACTAATCCTAAAATTATTCATTTACTCGTTGACTAGTAGTCTTAAGGCGCCGATTATAGGCTTCACGTACATGAGCGTACGGAACGGAGGCGAGGGGATGCAGCCTCCCTCTCCCATTCGGGCAGCACATACGCATTTTTTTTTTACATTTTGGGGGCAAATTTGTGACATTTTGTTGATAGATAAACGTACAAAAGAAGTGAAATTATTTAGATTAATCAATAAGAAACGGAAAAATGGAAAATTCAGACTTTAACTGTGCGTTTTTAATTCACTTTTTAAAATAGTTTAAAAAATTAATAATAATGTTGGACAGATGTGTCCGTGTATATCGACAAATTTAACAAATTTTACTTCATGATATAGCTATATGCATGGTGGGAATACTACATTTTTTCAAAAATTCGTTGCTGACAGCATTGACCATTTCAGTAATACGTGCGAATTATCGAAGTAACACACCGGAACGACGAAACTTCCGATTTTGTACAGATAGGCAGTGGTGCAGCTAAATGGAGAGGGGGAGGGGGAGGGGGTTATTTCCCACTGGCCCGAAATTTCCAAACATTCGGAAAATTTGCACAAGGGTTAGGGCTAGGATTAGGTTAGGACTAGGGTTAGCCTAACCATAACACTAACTCTAATCTGATGAAAGAGATCAGTCTTTTAAAGTTTAATTATATACCAAATTTCTGAAAATTTCCGAAGTATCCCTCAAAATTTGCGACATTTTTCCCATAATTAAATTCCCTGTTTTATTTTTCGGTGGTGGTGGTGAAGGAGGGGGGGGGGTAGCTTGGATTCGGATTCTTTTAGGTTATGCCCCCTCCCTTCTCCGCAAAAAGAGTCTATCACGTTATGCAAACAGTATGCATTTATGGAAATTTTCGGGCAAAAGTGCTCAGCCCCCTCCCCATTAGAAATAGTTCCGTACACCTATGTACACTTGAACCGGTAGGTTTTTATGTGTCAGTCCGACTTTGGGGGTCAAAAGCTCCATTGCACGGTGAGCAAGAAATGAACTTTGTGGATTTATTTATTTTTCAAAGCAAAATTTGACTGATGACCGGATTAATTTCGAACCCACGCGCAATTGTGGCTCTACAGCTCTATATGCAAGCAACAAGCTGCCATACAAAATTATGTTTTTAGATGAGTTTTGGAGTAACTAGCATATCTGTCACCCCTAACAAATGACGGGGTAGATACCCTCTGGAATTACCATATGCATACGTGCAATTATGATAATGTTTAGCAAAGATTTACACCCCGTTCAGAGAATATCGTGTTCAGCAATTTAATTCGTGGTGCTTTGACATAGATAAACTTACCATGCCTTTAGCAATCTGCTGAGCTATCTGAACCTGACTCATTTCACTGAGGTTGTACATAGGATCCTGCTCCGCATACTCTTGCTATAAAACGATCAATAAAAACAGCCACGTAAATGACTAATTCACAGCAAGACAAAATATAAGCGATGAAATGTTGAAAATTAAATAATCACCACTCGCCTACATTAAGGAGACAGATTATCACCAAATTTAGATTGGCCATTGTGCCCTTGGCACAAGAACCCCATGCTTCGAGGGCCCCTCTCTCTTTCCACTCCCCTGTTTAGTGATATCACCTAGACCTGCTCACATGACACAGTCGACTAATTTTTAACTATATCTAGCTATGGTACGTCATAAGTTACCGCGAAACAGTTATTTTGTCTACTTAATGCATGCATGTGTGATGTATCCAACCCCCATTATCCGAGGGTCTCTTCACTTCTCTGATATTTTAGCACACCTAGCACCTATCTAATCATTTTGGCACGGCCCCTAGAGCATTCCAGTCCGACTCTGACGATCACATATGGTTACTCACTACCCTTCATTACATAGGAAAACGGGGGAAATGACTGCCTTCACGAATTTTTCCTCTTTTCAAGAATTTTAAAAATGTATTTGTCACAGAGATAAAGTATTCAAGCTGGTGAACAATGTGTCAGAAAGAAAAAAAAGGACTCACTTTTTCAAATGAGTAGAAGTGGTTGACAGTGGTGTTATCATTTTCAAAAAGATTTTACATTTTACTTCATATATCAGGCGATCGAATAAAACTTTAGACGTTTTTAGGCACTCAGTCCACCAAAGCGCAATATGCATAGCTTCCTGTACCCCAATTAGGGGCCCTTGGGCTGGCCCCTAGATCCCACACCGAATACGCAAA
>JAIGNY010000962.1:1567500-1570000 GCA_020152595.1 Chiridota heheva | reverse complement strand
TGATTACCAAGCAAGCACGTACTGCTCTAAATCGAGTAGAAAGTTAGATGTAAAATTACAGCTCCAAAAAAGATGATCAAGAGTCTCTTCAGAAGAATTACAGAAGGTACAAAGGGCATTGTCGTTGACATGTATAAGCTTTAGCATATAGTTGATACGAAGGATTCTATGAATGAAGCGGAATTAAAAGTGTTGTATTTTAGTTTCCTTTAATAAATAAAAAGGGGCCATGAAAATATTACGCTTTGCTGAATGTTTGAATTAAACTCAACATTCCATTTAGCCAAGGAGCTGGGGTGAGAGATAATGGAGTTAATTATTTTGTTATAAAAGGAGCGTGAATTAAAAGACGGTTTATATCTACCTACTGTGGTGTAGCGGTTATCATACCTGTCTACAGACCACGAGGCCCCGGGTTCAATCCTGGGGTGGGTAAACACGCCAGTGCACCACAACTGGTTATCAAAGGCCGTGGACATTGACTTGGTTGTCGATGTTATGTCTGTCCGTACGTCGTACCTCTCTTCTCGTCCGGGTCGTATTAAGCGTTTCGTGATAGCATTTGTACTATCATAACCGAATACGCAGGCGACTACCCCGTCATTGTAATTGTGTGTTCAACTCTCTCTCTCAAGACGGTTTATGAATTGTAATAATGGGATCAGTCACAATACAGTGCCTATCATAGAAGAGATTGTTAATACAACAATTAGGAATTGCGAAAAGAAGACCTTGGAGAATTTTAAAGGGAAAATAATTCAATGAAAAGACATTCTTGAAACTATCAAATCTTAATGTACGTGACTCATCATCTAATACATCTTTAACAAAAGTTACCCCTTTCAAATGCATAAACTTATAATACACAATCTTATTTTCGATCTTTATATGGGAGTTATTCCAGATAATTTCATTGGAATAGTCAGTTACATAATGTCTATGCAGTGCATACATTTTTAATAAAAAGGTTAGTTATAGAAATATCCAGATTATGATAAATAGAAAGTCTTTACCATAATTGTCCAAATATATATTAAAAAACAATTTCCAATGAGCATAAATTCCATTAGTGTATCTTTTTACCCATTTACATTTTAAAGAACGTATAAAAGAATTAATGTGGGTGGCGCGTAACTCCCCACCCTCCAAACTGAGTGGTGCGATAAGCGAGTTGCGTTTAATTTTATCCGTTTTTCCACCCCAAGTGAAACGGAAACAAATACCATCTAGCTCTTTAATAAAGTAAGTTGGAGGATCTGGAAGAACCTAAAAAAGATAAACGAGTTGAGATAATCCTAAGGTTTTTATGATAGTGATCTTGCCAATTGGTGTCAAATCTCTTGTAGACCATAAATGCAGAAGCTGTTTTAGACGGGAATATTTGGGGGAAATTTAAGCAAAAAAGGTTATCCAAACAATGATCAAAAGTGATTCCTAAAACCGTAACAGGCCCTAATGTCCAAACAAAATTAAAATTATCAAGAAAATGTGGCTTGTTGGATATCAAAGGTCCTAATGGGAAAATGTTAGATTTGTCAAAATTACCCTTTAAGCCCGAGGACCACTCCAGTAGATTGAGAACATGTATTGTTGCATTTAAACTGTTGTACGTACCATCCAGAACAATACATGTATCATCAGCACATTGAATAAGCTTGATTAAATTATCTAAAATAGTAATACTTCGCGAATTGACAGAATGATTAATACATTGAGCTAGAATATCTACACAAATAGTAAAAATATAAGGACTTAGAGGACATCCCTGTCTTACTCCTCTAGAGATTGGAAAAGAAGAGGATGAGAAACCATTGTTACAGACTGTTGCATTTGAGTATAAAGTTCGAATCCATCTAATGAAAATATTGTTAAACTTAAAACAAATTGAGGCACTCAAAGATAAACCCCCACTCTAGTCGGTCGAAAGCTTTGTCAAAATCTAGCAGCAGCAGAAACCCCGGGATATAATTAACTTCACAATAATCTGCTAAGTCTAAGATTGAAGATAAGGCGAACATTTACCCCGATAAATCTATTTTTGATAAACCCCGTTTGATTTTGAATAATTGGAGTAGGCATGACTTGTTTCAACCTGAGGCTAGCACTTTGGCTGCAATTTTATAATCAATATTTAGTAAGGAAATAGGGCGGTAGTTTTTAACCAGAGTATGGTCTTTTTGTGGCTTCGGTATTTAAGATATAATGCTGCGACCGCCCTCATTGGAAAGTTTTAAATTGTGATAAGCATAATTTAAGAAGTCTGTAACAAGTTGACCTATAAGGGGCCAGATTTTTTTTTTTATAGAAATCGGCCGACAAGCCATCACTACCGTGACATTTATTAGTTTCAAAAGAAAAGAAGGCAGTTTCACACTCTGCTGACTCTAATTCCCCATCACATAAAGCAGCGTCATTTGGAGACAATTAATTGTTACAAGGTAAATCATTAAATATCAACGACGGATCGCAGCTATCACTGGAATACACAGAATGATGCAAA
>JAIGNY010000962.1:1532500-1562500 GCA_020152595.1 Chiridota heheva | reverse complement strand
CCAAAAGATCTTCCTTTACTTCATTAAAAGCACCAGCTAATCAAGGAAAGACAATAAGAAGTTAATCTACTTCATGTTTCTGCATTATATGATCTGCTTGCTGATTTGATGTTCATTTAAAGATTAGATACACTAACCAACCATACGCAATACAATAATTTAATGTAGACGAAGGTTTGTGGCCATGGGAGTCATTGAACTCTTCCAAATAATTCTTTAAGCTAATAACTTAAATAATTTTTGGGGAAATGGACTTATTTTTGCACAAGACGGGCGAGGAAGCAAGATTAAATTTAATTGCGGGAAGTATTTTTATATCATAAACACACACCTACAATTCTAATATTACCCTTTCGTAATTCAAGGGGCAGAATTGGAAACTGAGGGTCAGAACCATAGCCCCCTCCTAAATACAACATTGACATGTTCAGAAAACAAATTTCAATCTACTAATTCTGTTTTCTTACACTGCTGTAGGTCACAACTCACAGAAAAATATGAATAAAATGAACTATATATTTTTGATGAATGTGGGGAAGTTATATCACAACCGTTCAGCCAGTTCTTCATAAATCATCTAAAAACTTAAACTTAAAGGATTAGTTCAGGGGTCACGCAAGTCCATCTTATACGAAAGAGGACTTCCCTAGAAACAAAATGGTTAAAAAACTATTGCAAAATCTTATTCCGTTAAAGAGATATTCAAGTTTAAAGCTTTGTATCATTTTCTGTAGAAATGACTGAAATCAGACTAGTTGTGATGTCACAGCCTCAGATTCCTCAAAATATTTATGTATTTAATACAGTTTATTCAATTTGTTTACTATTTAAGTTATTTTTCCTTAAACTTTCTTTAGGTGGTATATTATAAATACCCTTCCTAGATTCAGTTTTACTACTTTTTTGACATATCCCATAGTTTTTGGCCACAAAATCGTAAGACAAAACATGATAGAACACATAAAGACTTTAAAGAATCTGAGTCTATGACAACTAGTCTGATTTCAGTCGTTTCTACACAAATGATACCAAACTTTAAACTTAAATATCTCCTTAACAGAATAAGATTTTTGAATGCTTTCTTCACCATTTCGTTTCTTTTGAAGTCCTCTTTCATAAAAGATGAACATACTTGACCACTGAGCTAATCCTTTAAAGTTCTTATTACAATATGTGTTGAAGAATCTGAAACTGTGATATCACAACTAGTCTGATTTCAGTCGTTTCTACAGAAATAATACCAAACTTAAATATCTCCTTAACGGAATAAGACTTTTGAATGCTTTTTTCACTATTTTGTTTCTTTTGAAATCCTCTTTCATATAAGGTAAACATACTTGATCACTGAACTTATCCTTTAAATATCTTTACCTTGTTCATTGGAATATTCTCGTCCGTGTGAGATAATCACATGACCACTGAACCAATCCTTAAACAGAGAGCCACGTCTCAAGAAAATTGATTGGCTATCGACCTGTGAATTTGATACGTATACTAGTGAGTCACTTCCGGGTCGATTATTGATTGGCTTGTCAGAATTTGAGTGAATATTTCGACCAATCAAAAACGTTGAATTGTATTGAATATAAGTTAATACGATAACCGGTAGTTTAAAATAAAATTGTGACTCACGTTTTGTTGTCTTGATAGCAACAATTATAGTTTCATCCTTGTTGTTGTTGTTTAGACCATTAGCTATCCCTTTATACACGATGCCAAATTGGCCTTTCCCAAGTTCTTCTTCGATTTGTATCAAATCGTGGCTCACTTCTTTGGCCGCAAGAATAGGATCAACTTCTCTTGTCGGCAGACCTGCCGAACAAATGAAAATGACATGAAATTTAATTCAGCATGGGAGACATGAATTACAAAACAATAAGCATGTCAGTATGTCATGCATGTGTAAAATACTTTAAAGGTCTATTTACGTGCAGGGCCGTAATTCTCATTTGGAATGTGTGTGTGTGTGGAAGGGGGAAGGGAGGGGGGCACGGCCTCTTATCAAAAACGTGGGGAACAAGAAGCAAAATTTCCCCAAAATGTACTGCATTTTTTAAATTCTGATAAAATGTTTGGGGACATGTCCCCTTGCCCACACCCCGGAATTACGACCCTGTGTACGTGTACGGACAGTAGCAAACATTAATCAAATTGGTTTAAAATCTATTACCCTGTTAAAACCGCAATAGAATCAATTTGCTATCATTTACTACCCAGAACCAAAAGGTTTTGTGCGGTTCCGATGCTTTCTTCATGCTGATTGATTTTGTATTAACTGTTATGTCATTGTATATCATAAAACATTTGACATGACATGAATCGTTTGTGAGATATCGTGTTTAAAAGCCCCGCCCATTGAAATTCTTGCAATGTTTTTTTGGTTTTTTTAAATAAAATTAACACGTACAAACTAGCTTAAACATCATCATTTTACCAAATATGAAACAAAACAGGCAATGTGATTGTTAAAATATGAGCATTTCAAGATTCTCACATTAAGGCCCGCCTACTCATTAATATGCATGACATTACCACCAAAAATTAGCTAACAATTTGATTATACTGAATATGAAACAAATCGACACGTGATTGTTAAACAATGAATGCGGTTGTAAAAATATGAGTATTTCAAGATATTTTATATTAAGCCCCGCCTACTCATTAATATGCATGACATCACCATCAAAAACAATAGGGCTCATCTACGGACCATGGGTTAATGTGTACCACATATGACATGAATCCGGTGTATCGTTGTTGAGATTTCGTGCTTACGAGCACATACATACATACATATACACACGCCAGCTTGTTTGCATAGGTTACTTATACTATTAATATCGGAACCAAAAATTGGTTTACTTGAAACTTTGACCATTCTTCAAATGTTGAATTATTAGACATCATTATAGGGAGCGTACACATATCACATATAGGCCTATATAGGCATATTTACTTTTATATATACTAAATTGTGTGGGGAGGGGAGGGGGACATGTGGCTATACATTTCCTCCACAAAGTAGCGGATACCTTGTCTTTTTAAAAATAAATTATGCCGTTAAGTGGGGGACAGTTCAGGAATTATGTCTCTGCTAATACGTGATGTATGATTGACTGGGCAACCGAAAAACGTAATGTGAAGTCCTTTGCTTTCGACTGTTTATGGCAGTGGAGCCGTCACGGAGGAGGTGCACGTAGCCCCCCCCCTCCCCCTCCCCATGTCCGAAATGTCAAAAAAAACTTTGTCCAAAATGGTTATTTTTGACCTTTTTAATAAAAAGGGGGCGGGAGATGTAGTCTGTATCATTGTCATCTTATTTGGTAGTTAAAAAACGATATATTGCACATATTCAGAGTCTTGTTGGGGTTTGTGCCCCCTGGCCCATAACAAACCCCTGACAGCGCCACTGGTCTATGGCATTTCTGTAAAGGGGTGCAGAACATCTGAATAAATTTTTTTTGAATCTGTACCATATACCCAAAGTTTAGCACACACATAAAAAAATAACAAAATCATTTCAGTGACTGAGATTTGGACAATAAATGATTTAAGAATTACGCACAGACTAACAGATTTGAAGCTATCCGTCCAGTCCTATATCCGTCTGGTCGTGTATTCGTATTCAACGTTCGCTATATCAGTATATACGACGTCCATGTACAACTTTGGGAAGTGGTGATGACTAAACCAGTGGCGTAGCTAGGGCCCTACGGGCCGGGAGAGAGTAGGTAATGATATAGGTAATAATATATTTTACGGGCTTCCTTATACTAATAGGGCCCGGGCCGGAGGGGCGGCTGATCCCCCTCCCCTCCCCTGTTTGCATAGCTTCAATGAATTAAAGTGATGTTTTCATACCACCGCACGGACGATCTGTGTCAAGTTGACAGGTGGGTGGTCAAACAGAAGAATTCGGTCAATCGTTCAACTTTGGGTACACAGTTTGCTTTATAAAATTTGTGACTGGTTTGAAAGTTGGTAAATTTTTTTCTTTTGTTGTCCTACAACTTATATCTTCAAAAATATTCCACAGCGTTGATCTATTCAATGCTTGCCGAAAATTCCTGTCAAAGTTTGTCAAATATAGTAAACATTGTTGACTAAACATGTAAATGGTGACTTTATTTTAAATTTGCGCCACGACCCCTGAAAATGTGAAACGTGAGTTTTAGCATTTAATCAGAAATATGGGATTTCGAAATCAAATCAAATTACAATTTTGATATCCAAAAATAAATTTAATCTAAAACATTATATTATATATCTAATAATCCTGATTATAAAGACAACTATAATTCTAAGATATTTCAAATCTCCACAAAAATTGCTGATTTGTAAATCTCAGGTAAATACATTTGTATTTACAGGTGATACCATTACCTGTAAATACGTTTGTTAATACAGGTAATGTCTTCCTCTTGTCTGCCTTTAGAGCTAAAATATACACACCAAAAAGTTATAAATGCTATAGTTTTACCAGAGTAGTTATTTCCTTTTAGACTATTCGGTAATCTGTAAAAGCTCTCGTCTTCTTCTTCTTCTTTGAAATAATACTTTTTCACTAAAACGGCTGCAATCAGCAGGATTACAATCAGAAAAAATAAAACAATGATAACAATTACTGCTGCTGGGCTTTCACGTTGAATCGGTGGTGGACTTGTTCGCGGAACTGGTGTAACTGAAAAGAAACAAACATACTTGTCACTTACGCCATCAAGAAATAGACGATATGATTTATTCTTTCGTTTCGAAAATAAAAGAGTATGAATCTTAAGCACAGATTATGATGTAATAATAAATGAAAGATTGACCAATGCTTGTTTTCGACATTAGTGCATTTTTAGCAATTTTCAGTGGGTGCCATTCAAAGGATTAGTTTAGTGGTCAAGCAACTTCATCTTATATTTCAAGGCTTCCAAAGCAACACAATGGCGAAGAAAGTATTAAAAAAGCTTATTCCTGTAGGAAAGTATATATAAGTTATAAGTTATACAAAACATGCATTATTCATTCATTCGTGTAGAAACGACTGAAATTAGGCTAGTTGTGACATCACATCCGTAGATTCCTTAAAGTCTTTAAGCAGTGGCGTAGGAATCAGGCCAGGCCTCCCCCCCCCTCCCAAATAAATCCCCTCATAAAATTCACTGCCCCATATAAGGTCTCCCATAAATTCAATTTCCTTCATATTTGTGAAATGTTCTTATATTTTCGAGAAATCTTCTGCAATTGCTGCCAAATTTCCAAATTTTACCAAAATTTCCAATAATTTGACTAGTATCCTTCTTTACAAATAGGTTTTGGTCATAAGAGACTATATATATACATGTATATATATATATATATATATATATATATATATATATATATATATATATATATATATATATATATATATATATATATATATATATATATATATATATATATATATATATATATATATATATATATATATATATATATATATATATATATATATATATATATATATATATATATATATATATATATATATATATATATATATATATATATATATATATATATATATATATATATATATATATATATATATACATATATATATATATATATATATATATACAGCTAGACACGCCCCAATTGGTATGATGTAATGACAAATGGGAAGATATTGCAAATTACGAGCAGGGGGCTATCTGTAACTCTGACTCTGCTAGTCTGATTACTGTTTTGGCAGATGATATTTACTGTCCTTCCATTCATCCTTTAAACATACTCATACTTCCTCGATTGAACACTAATGGTGCATAACATTGAACAGTCATCAATGTTCAGTGCAATTTTCAAAAACATATTAATGTTTTACTCATAATTAATGTGTTTTAAGAAGGTAATTTATGTGACGTCTGGACGTCTATAATCAAAATAGTACGCCAGGGAACAGGGGACACGTTTACCCCAGTATAAGGTAAATTAAAATATCTGTATTCATGCTATTAACTTCCACCCTCAGCATACCCAGAAGACGTGTTTTTAATGTTATCGCCGGTAAGAAACCCACATAACGAGTGCATGTCGTAAACATAAAAGGTCGAATTAGCTTAAATTACCCAACCCCACCCCATAGGTGGGATTTCAGGGGGTAAAAGTGGGCACTTGTCCCTCATTTGTTTTCCGAATTTGTATCTTTTGTGTTTTTGTTGTTGTTGCAACTTAGCGTGGTTTTGTGCTCCCCCTCCTTCTCTCCCTACACTCACACTTTTGACTTTGCCCCTGCAAATGGTCACTTCTGACAATACCTATGATCTTTGACGTTAAATTTGTGATTCGTTGACAGCAATACAGCAATAACCTACTTATATAGAGCATTATACACACGCATAACTCATAACTGTGTCTTATAAAGGTAGATTGGCTACATCAGCTAAATTGATTTAAAATTCATCTAAAAAAAGTTGAAAGCAAACAATTTCATCAAAATTAGTTAAAAATTGGCCATTTAACAACTTTTTGAAAAAAATTGAGCAAATATGGGCAAATATGTACTTTTTGTGTCACTCTTGTGATGTATGAAAGAGACATAGTCCCACTGTTTTGTCACATATCCATTGTTTTTTAACCCTGTGTCATTTTTCTTTGAAAAGGGAAGATAATTCCAATAAAGAGAATTAATCTTTAACATACCTCCAACCAACCACAGCTGGGGGAGGCATTTTGACCATTTTTCAGGGTCGGAAATTAAGTGAAGAAAATTAAGAAAAACAAAAGCATTTTGAGGATTTTTCTGTTCATACATCTCCTTTCCTGTTTAACATTTTTTTCAATACATCAATATATTTTCAAGCTTTGATAACCCATAACTTGAAAAGTACACATGCTTTTTTTTCTTTCAAAATCAAAGACTGTTGAACTCAGAATTTAATGCTCTTTTCGGTACAAAACGTTTGTTTCTGTCCATACACGTACTTGTATCTGTAACAACTGCGGTGAATGGAAGGCTACCGATCCTTCCTTGTTTGAGGTACGACCCATCTCTCTGATCTACGAATGGAGTCACCTAAAAAAACAATATGTTGAGTCAAAAAAGATGGTGTAAACGAAGAGCAAAGATGGGATAAGTGACGTAGTCCATGCAGTCAGCGTCCAAACGAGCTAGGGAAGACCGTGACTTATAATGCCAACGTCTAAAAAGTGGGGGTCCTAAGGACCAACCGTTCTTATCAAAAAGATCAAACATTTATTACTGAGAATTTGAGAAATATATCATGCAACTTGGTGTGATGCAAGTGTATGACTTTTGAGTATACGGTGATGATTGAAAATAGAAACATGTCGGTTTGGCCTTCTGTGGTATGCACGTTTGGAAGAATCCACTCACTAGTCAGAGATGCATACAGCGGTACATCCTTATCTGAGAGTCATTGAAGGGAAAGAAAATCTAGCCATAAATGCCCCCTTCTCTTCCCTGGCCCCATACGACAGCCTTTTAAATGTGGAAGGTTATGGCGATGAGTTTCATAGTCAGTGTAATTTACTCTCTTTTGAAAGTATTGTTGTCGAACTGGAGACGAACGCAATAATTTGGAGGTGTACAAGTAGGGGATTAAAATTTTAATGTAAAAAGTCTAAATAGGCAAGGCGCATACCTGTAATACGTACTGCATCCCTTCAATTATTTTTACATTTTTGCCGAGTCCGTATAGCACCTCGAATGTGGTTTCCTGGATGGCAGAATGAAAATCGCATAATGAAGCATCAATTGGGTTTTATTTAATTGTATGCATGTTGAAATATCACAAATGTGTATTGTAAAATAGATCAACGACAGTAGGGTGATTAGATTCCTGCAGGTTTTCTTGCCAAATCATTACCGTTTCCTAAATCATAACAACAAATATTCTTCATATCAGCTCCTTCGTCATTTCCTTAATCCTGAATCATAAATAAGATTCACAGAAAAGTGGTTTCATCAAAAATCCAGTAGAAGTACACAAGAATACTGGACGCCTGCACCACAGGCCAAGTAGGACGATTGCCCTGTCCTTCATCGCACGGGACAACTGATGGGGCAAGAAATACATTTCTTGAAAACATAGGTGTTCAACTAGTATCAATCAATTAAAAAATTGTATATTTCATAACCATGCAAACCCTGCTTAACGCCTGTAAAATGTGACGAGTTAAAATTATGATTATAGCCGGAGTCATCTCCAGATCATCGGGGTCATTTCCCGATCGTCGGATTCATCTCCAGATCGTTGGGGTCATCTCCCGATCGTCGGAGTCATCTCCAGATCGTCGGGGTCATCTCCCGATCGCCGGAGTCACTTCCAGATTCTCGGAGTTATCTCCAGATCGTTGGGGTCATCTACCAATCGTCGGGATCATCTACAGATCGTCGGGGTCATCTCCCGATCGTCGGGGTCATCTCTTGATTGTCGGAGTCATCTCCAGATTGTTACAGTTATCTGAGTTATGATAGTAAGGATCACGCTGGTCTTATTTCCCAATCGTCGGTGTTATCTCCCGATTGTAGGGGTAATATCCCGATCGTTGGGTTATCTCCCCAGACATCACACATAGCTAGGCTCTGCATGGGCCCCATGTGGGCTGCTGTTTGGGGCCATCGTAGGCTGACCATGTGGGGCCCAGTGTGTTTTGGCCAGGTTGCCCAACTGGGCACCAGGTGGACTAACCGGTAAGGGCCCTTGCGGTACCAATATGGAGTCCTTGTGGGCTCAGTAGATTTTGTGGTTACCCTTGTGTAACCCATATGGGCCCCAAGTGGGTAGCCCATATGTAAACCTTGCCTGCTTGCTCACGCTTAACCCACATGGGGCCCATGTGGGCTTTGATTTGGCAAGCGCCTACCCAGTTCAGTCCGCTTCAACCGAGTGAAACCTGCATGGGGCATAACTGTTCATGCTGGCTGGGTCCTGATTATCGGGGTTATTTCCGATTGTTGCGGTTATCTCCTGATCGTCGTGGCTATCTCCCGATCGTCGGGGTTATCTCCGATCGTCAAGTTTATCTCCCGATCGTCGGGTAATCTCCCGAGCGTCGGGGTTATCTCACGATAGCCGGGGTTGTCTCCCAATGGTCGGGTTATCTCACGGTCATCAGGCCCGTTATCGCACGATAGTCGGGGCTATCTCATGATCTTCGGGGTTATCGTTTGATCGTGATCGTCGGGGTTATCTCACTGTCGTCGGGGTTATCTATTGATGGTCGGAGTTATCTCCCGATCGTTGGTTAATCTCCCGAGTTTATCTCACAATCATCGAGGTTATCTCACTATTGTTGGGATTATCTCCCGATCGTCGGATTTATCTCCCTATCGTCGGATATATCTCCCAATCGTCGGGGTTATCTCACGATCGTCGGGGTTTTCTTCCAATATTCGGGGCTATTTTACGATCGTCCTGGTTATCTCCCGATCGGTGGAGTTATCTCCCGATCGTCATGGTTATCTCCCGATCGTCCGGATTATCTCCCGATTGTCGATTATCTCCCGAGCATCGGGCTTATTTCACAATCGTTGGGGTTATCTTCCAATCGTCGGGGTTATCTCACAATTGTCGGGGTTATCTACCGATCGTCGGGGTTATCTTACAATCGTCGGGATTATCTCACGATCGCCGGGGTTATCTCACACTCGTTGGGGTTATCTACCGAACGTCGGGGTTATCTCACAATCGTCGGGATTATCTCACAATCGTCGGAATTATCTCACAATCGTCGGGGTTATTTCCCGATCACCGGGCTTATCTCACAATCGTTGGGGTTATCTCCCGATCACCGGGGGTTATCTCACAATCGTTGGGGTTATCTCCCGATCGTCGGGGTTATCTCACAATCGTCGGGATTATCTCACGATCGCCGGGATTATCTCACAATCGTCGGGATTATCTCACAATCGTCGGGATTATCTCACAATCGTCGGGATTATCTCACAATCGTCGGGATTATCTCACAATCGATGGGGTTATCACATTATCGTCGGAGTTATCACACGATCGTCGCAGCATTTTGGGAAGCTGGACTGATATATACGTTATAACTAAATTTTCACTCTTTCAAAAAACAAGACAAAATAAGCTCACGTTTTGTGCAACTGCTTTTTGAAAAGGATCGAATCTTCCATGTTCAAAGCTCACTCCCAAGTAAAAATATATAATAATTCCATTTAATTGAACGGGACTTTCCCACGTTATGTCCAAAATAATTCGTTTTTCTCCATTGGTTAAATTCATCGTTATGCTTCTAATAGTGATGTTGACTGGTTCACCAGACACGTCGACACCTGGATGATAAAAAACAGTGAATGGAGCAATATCGCCGTACTTATCAATAATAAATACATTGCACCAAAATAATACTAAGATGTTCAAACATCTGTTTGAAGGAACCAATTGTCTACGTTAATTTGGTGCCTTTTAATTTCTTAACAGATCTTTGATATAATTATTATCTAATTATTATCATTTGTAAATTTTAATCGAATTTGTATGTATTTTGTACCGTGAGTAGAAGCTACTGATCTGGCAACACACTAATGACGTCAGTCAGGACTGCTCCTGCAATGTATGACATCACTACGTGTTATTTTGAGCCGAGATCGCCCTTTAAAATATATCATATATCATCAGTGACGTAAGAAACTTATCAACAAACCGCAGGTATCTAAGGACACGAGTCTCTAGGGAACAAGTATCTAATGGTCCGAGTGTTAAGGAGGAGTATCAATGGACAAGAAATATAGCCTATAAATATATACATCAGCTAGAAAATATCAATATCAGAGGGGCACGACAAGGCACACACAGCAAAAAAAAAAAAAAAAAAAAAAAAAAAACGTTTCTAATTCTATTATTCACTTTTATAACGAGAATGTATGTGTTAACCCTTTCACCCGCACATAAATAAGAAATTTGTATGAACTGCTATACCTAACATCTCATAGTCTTGATCAGATACATAACAAATCGAATGATGTAATTTACGTGCATATAATGAGCTTTTATGTGTGACACCACCCCCTTTCCAAGTTGGATTTGAGAAGTAAATAATTGACAACTACTAATAATCAATCCATGAAGTTACCCGACTTACTTTGCTTTTCGCAGAAAGACTTGTCTTTTGTCTCAGCATAGCAATCTGATTATGCAAAAGGACAAAAAAGATATTATTAATTAACCAGAACATCAATGTCAACATACTATGTTGCGGCAGGTTATAATGGCGGCAAACTAGTGAAATTTAGTGGCGTGTATAATGACCCAGCATGGGTTATTTATGTTGACTGGTTGAAGCAGGGCCGGATTTAGCAATGGGCAACGTGGGCAGTTGCTCCTGGGCCTCCACAACCAGGGGCCTCCACATATATCATGGAAAAAACTTGTAAGTGAAAAATGTGGTAGCAACCTGTTAATTTGCATTGGTTGGGCAGGCAAACAGGCTTACAAAATGAAAATTATTGAATATAAATTTACTTGAAAAATCACAAAATACTGCACTATTTTGCATCTAAGCACCCTTAATTATTCCAAAAAATTCCAAAGGGGTACACCCCTCCCCTTAGACCCCTTTCCCAGAACGGCGGTCATTAAAGTAATGTGGGCCTCCACTCCTGAAGTTGCCCATGGGCCTCCACATGTCGAAATCCGGCCCTGATATAGTGGTATTTGTGAGTAGGCATATAGCAGTATAGTGGTAGATTGTAGAAAACAAGAATGTAGATGATTGAAGCCAGTGGTTTCAAAAAGGTAACGTGGGGCTGACGGTGACCTCCTATCTGCCTATAGCTGTATTTCCATGGGGAGGAAGGGGGAGGGAATTTAAAGTATGTTCTATCTTTGAACTGTTGAATTTGATGAACAATTGCATAGACAGATTGACATGAGTTGAAGCCTCGCAGTTAAATTGGTTAATTTGTTTGGTTATCTGGTTAACTTGTTGGAAGAGCATGGGGTCAGTTTTGTGTACTTTTTGTAGGACGTCTACTTCTCTTGCACGCATTCCAGGGACACGGTATGCCATGTTCATCCCTACATAGTTTGCGGTTTTAAATCTAATTTAATTTTTAAAAGTGGGCAATCTCAAATTATTCACATACCCGGTGTATTTATGACTTCAAACAGATTGCCCGTGTATCTGCAATTCGACAAACCAGACCAAATCTACAAACAAAAAAAAGATATATAATTAGAGTGCGACAAATCACAAACTGACTTCAATAATAACAGTCAATTATATAAGTAAAAAAGGCAGACAAGAGGGGTTGAATGGTTGACCCCGCTATAATATGACGCCTATATGTATATATACAAAATAAGCGTTATTTTCCCAACATTTTGGCCACGATTGCAGCTTTCCATAGACTTATCAAGAATAAAGTAAAGCAGACGTCATCGAAAATTTAGTCTGACTTACTTTAAATTTGTATTTTGATGTATATGCCAGATCGTCCACACGTACGAAAGGTTGTAACTTTAAGAACAAAAAATACATATATATGTTATATAAGACATGAATAAAAAATATATATAAATAATACTAACAATAAATTTCGAATATACAAGATGATATCGATTATCGAGAGTGATCGATATATACATTCTATGACATAATTAAAACCTTTGCGGCTTACTGTTATAACGTGTTATATGTATATATATATATGTATATATATATATATATATATATATATATATATATATATATATATATATATATATATATATATATATATATGTGTGTTTGTGTGTGGGTGTGTGTATATGTGTGTGTATATATATATATATATATATATATATTTATATATATATATATATAAATATATATATATATATATATATATATATATATATATATATATATATGTATATATATATATATATATGTATCTATATATGTATCTATATATATATATATATATATATATATATATATATATATATATATATATATATATATATATATATATATATATATACACACACACATATATATATATATATATATATATATATATATATATATATATATATATATATATATATACACATATATATATATATATATATATATATATATATATATATATATATATATATATATATATATATATACACACACATATATATATATATATATATATATATATATATATATATATATATATATATATATATATATATATATATATATATATATATATATATATATATATATATATATATATATATATAAATATATATATATATATATATATATATATATATATATATATATATATATATATATATATATACACACACATATATATATATATATATATATATATATATATATATATATATATTTATATATATATATATATATATATATATATATATATATATATATATATATATATATATATATATATATATATATATATATATATATATATATATATATATATATATATATATATATATATATATATATATATATATATATATATATATATATATATATATATATATATATATATATATATATATATATATATATATATATATATATATATACACACACACATACACACACATGTGAGACTGGCCACTTGTAATTATTTCAGTACCCCTTTAGGTATCACCTCTTCTCCTTGATTTTTCTTTTTTGACAGACAGATAACCTGAACAAAGAAACCTTTATTTTGCATCCAAATTGTAATTAGAGCCCTACCTCATGTCTGGTACTAATTTTGTTTTTGAGAGAGATCACGAGGAGACCCTTGTTGACCGTTGTAGGGAAGAGACGCGATTTCGATAATTCTTGAGGACCTTTTTTTTTTTTTTGTCCGTTAATTCTAATTATACTTTTGTGTACTCAGGGATTTTTGTCAGCCTATATAGCTGCTGATATTTTAGGTGAGCTACTTTTATTTTATCTAAACGATGGTTGTTTTAAACTAATTATCCAGAGATTGTATCTCTTTCTGAACGATGGTTGTTTTAAACTAATTATCCTCTAATTATCCAGAGATTGTATCGGATCCTTCGCTACACGATGGCGACAGTGTACAGGTGTAAGCCGAAACAAGTTCTGAATTGCATAATTCCCTCGTAGGCAGTATATCAAGAAGGATATTACACTGGTATTTCGTATTATCGTAATTTTAAAAGAATTAATAATGTATATTTTTAAACCGTTCCAGAATACTAAAGTGCATTATTTTACCGAAGAATGGACCGAATCCCCTCCTTCTTAAGTGAAGTTATAGACGTGATATGCTCGCCAGGGCAGGCTCTATTACCTGTCCGAGTGGCCGGTGTATGTCTATTTTACCCCCTCCCTCCCTCTCCCCATCCTTTACAGCCATCGTTTCCCCGACTGCTTGGTGAGGATTCTTAACAGTCACACGGTAGTCCAAAGTATACGTGCTGCCACACGCGCATTTAGAGGTGCATGCGTCCAGGTGGTGCACGCGGCATGTCGTCGGTTAAGCCTGTATCCAGTGTGCATGCGTCGGAGGTGCCTGCGTCGTGTTTCCTGTATATAGTGGGGCATGCGTATGAGGTGCCTGCTTCCAGTGTTACCTGTATCCAATTGGTGCACGCATATGAGGTTCCTGCGTCCAGTGTTTCCTGTATCATGTGGTGCGTGTGTTTGAGGTGCCTGCGTCCAGTGTTTCCTGTATCAAGTGGTGCATGCATATGAAGTGTCTGCGTCCAGTGTTTCCTGTGTCCTGTGGTGCGTGCGTATGGCGTTCCTGCGTTCGGTGTACAGGCGACTATGTTCGAGTGTGTAGCCATTTAGTGGGTAAGATAGATAGAGGATTCTTAAGGTATGCAGGCGTTTAGTTGTGCATGCGTTTTAGCGTTCAAGTATAGAGGAATATGGTGCTGAAGTTAATGTTTGTCACTTGGACATACTATTTTCTTGTTTCAAAGAGATGTTTCTTTTTTACTACTTGTTAATTGTTTTAAACTCTTTTACTGGAAAGTGATGTATTTTGGAATTAGGAAGTGAGAGAGTAGAAATAGATTGTCAAATGTGAAATCATTTGTCGTGTTTTTATTTGCCTTTGTTTTTATGTTCTATTTTCTTTGTATGCTGATCATTGGAAATGATTTAGGGCGTCCTATCCCTAGACGAACTGGAAACGCGGAGGCCAGCGTTTATATATATATATATATATATATATATATATATATATATATATATATATATATATATATATATATATATATATATATATATATATATATATATATATATATATATATATATATATATATATATATATATATATATATATATATATATATATATATATATATATATATTTATTGTTGGTAACGCAGTTCCCTAAAATTCGAGGATGATTTCAGCCTCCTGGCCTGACGATAATTTCCTAGAATAGCTTGATTACAATATTTTAAAATATAACTTGAATGACATCATTGATGGTGACACCCGTTTCTATAAATAGAACTTGCAAAATTTCCCGGCTACAATGCTTAAAGTTGCTCTGGTAAATTAAGATACAGGGGCGGCGAAGCGTTCAAAATATTGGCAGGGGTGGCTAATGAGGGCAGGTGACATATGTGATAGCAATATTGGGGGGCTAAATAGGTTGGATATTATGATAACACATTTTCACCTAAAATTATTGGGGACTGAAGCCCCCAGCACCCCCCCCCCCCTCCCCCTCTTCCACCAACCCCGGCTTTGCCGCTTCCAAGTTGAATCTATTAAACGTTTTTGCTTTCAGGAAATCTTCAATTTTTGAGAAAATATTATTCAATTTTTGGCAAATTTCCCTCATTACTTATTCATACAAATTACCATTTAATATTCATTCAATCATTATAATATTGTTATGTTTTTTGAAATGTGTATGTTACGATGTTAATCAGTTTGAAGTGGAATTCAAAGAAGAAGAAGAAGAAGAAGAAGAAGAAGAAGAAGAAGAAGAAGAAGAAGAAGAAGAAGAAGAAGAAGAATTTGAAGAAGAATTTGAAAAAGAAGAATTTGGAGAAGAAGAATTTGAAAAGAAGAACAAAAATTTGAAGAAGAATTTGAAGAAGAAGAATTTAAAGAAGAATTTGAAGAAGAAGAAGAATTTGAAGAAGAAGAATTTAAAAAAGAATTTGAAGGAGAAGAAGAAGAGGAAGAAGAAGAGGAAGAAGAAGAAGAATTTGAAGAAGAAGAACAACAAAAATTAGAAAAAAAGAAGAAGAAGAATTTAAAAAAGAATTTGAAGAAGAAGAAGAATTTGAAGAAGAAGAATTTGAAGAAGAAGAATTTGAGAAAGAAGAAGAATTTGAAAAAGAAGAAGAAGAAGAAAGTAGTAAGGGGCCACTATACAGGTAGTGGCCAATCAGAAGCCAGCAATCCAGTCATGTGACTAATTTCTCATGAATATTCATAGATACCAATGCTGGCTTCTGATTGGCCACTACCTGTATAGTGGCCCCTAAGATTTTCCCTCTTGGTCATCGGATTGCGTCACAAGATATTACCGATTGTTCCGCAGAGTCCTTTTAACGAAGTGCATAGTTCATTTGCATATACTTAATGCTAACTTCTGATTGGTTGGGGTCTGTATAGCGGCTTTTGATTTGCCACTACCTGTATATTGGCTCCTGAGATTTTTCATCTGGGTCATCGGATTGGTCGGGTCTGTATAGTGACCTCTAAGATTTTCCAGTCAATCACTACCTGTATAGCAGCCCCTGTGATTTTCCCTCTTGGTCATCGGATTGCGTCACAAGATAGTCTCGACGACGGAGCTTCGGATTGGTCGGGGTGTGTATATCGGCCCCTGAGCTTTCCCCAATCACTACCTGTATAGCGGCCCCTGAGATTTTCCCTCTGGGTTATCGGATTGCGTCACAAGATAGTCTCGATTGTTCCATAAAGTCCTTTTAACGAGGTGTATACACTCTAAAAAATGGTTGGTCAGATATCTGACCATTGTGCTTGGTCCGCTCAAATTTCCTGCAATCTGACCACAGTGTAGTCAAATATCTCACGTCCTGTGGTCATACCAGGGAGATGACCCTCACCACAGTACGTGGTCAGAAAATATACGTGTTTTTATTGGCTTAACTACAGGCACTTACGTAATACCACAAAACCAGTACCGCTGACCATCGCCATCTTGGAGACTTGATGGAAACTCGCGTGAATTTCAACCTAAAGTAACAAATATTTATTGCAGATATGGTGGATTTTGCTGCAAGAAAACTTGAGGAATGGAATTTAAATGCGTTGAAAGAAACGTTTTCCGGTGAGTGGATTTTGTTCGTTGAATTTTTGAGCAGTTTCGTCGTTACTTATACCATGGAGCTATAAACTCATGGAGCTATAAACTTAGACTCTATAAACTCTAAGTTTATAGCTCCATGCTTATACACACTGCTAGTCTAATGTTATTTTGCAAGGTAGCGCCAGTGCGGTATAGTACGTTAAGATACGTTAAGACTCCTTGAGTGTGACTGCCTTTGAAAAACTTCTCTGGAAGTATACTGACGAATGCAGGCACATTTGATAGTTTCGCGTAGTTTAATTAGCATTGCTGCGCCATTTTTTTTGTATTATGCTTTTGATTTGGGTCAATTTGACCAAGTTTAAGCTATCCTGGATTTAGGAATAACGTTAGGAATTTGGTTCAAATTTCGAATCATAGTTATATTGATATTCGGCCTAGTTAGGTTCAAAATGAATTAATTACGACTGATCCAATGTAAACAAAATTTAAAGCTATTCATGAAATAGGCCTAGGCTTCTCGTTTTAACCACTTTTTGTACATCTTTAGTAATAATTTAGGCATGTCTGAGATAAAAACAAATGCAGAAAATATGCAAATCAAATTGGTCATAGGCTAACACCGTACCTCATTGAATATGCAAATCATGCAACCCACAACAGTGTCTTTGTTTCCTTGCCTTGTTGTTATGTATGTTGCTAGGTGTCGTGGAAGTCTTGGTAGTTTATATTCTGTTTACTTCATTTGTTCTTTGTATATAATTGTACTGTGTGTGCAGCAAAGGGAATGGGAATTGTGTATAGCATTTTAAAAACAGTGGACATTACTAATGGAATCTACTGTATGATGGATGTCAAGGCTTAAATTATACATTTCTTTTTCTTTTTGTGTTATTATTTTTTACAGTAGAATTTAGAAATAGAAATATGCAAAACAATTTACGGTGTCACCTTAATTAAATCTAAATACTCTCACTAATAATGTCTGGGAGGGATGTTTTTATAGATAAAAATAAAAACAGTGGTATAGATTTGAGAAAACCTTGTATAATATTTTCTTTCAATTGAAATCTGTAATAATATTTTTTTCAATAATTTATGAAATAGTTTTCCTACAGAATAAAAGTTTAAAAAATGCAATCAAGTTTTTGTTAATGAAGAAATGATTGTTTGTGTACTGATTTATTGCTTTTGTGGAATTTACTCACAGAAGTTGCATGAATCTAACTTCATGGGGAGGGGAAGGGCCATGTCTTTTTTAGAGAAATAACAGAATACAATAAGGACCTAAGGATAGCACCAAAAAGGCTGGAAAATTGCACATTTGACCTTGGGGAGGGAGGGGGGGGTATTTTTTGGCATTTTTTTGAAATTGTTTTCTTGCAGGAATTTCCTTCGTAATTTTTTTTTTTTTTTGCGGGAATTTGATACTATGTGCGGAATCCCGCACCTTAATGTAAACACTGCATTACAGGTAGGTGTTGAACTGTAGTGTGCTTTTCACATTTTAATCCTTCAATGTAGCTTACCATGTAAACTTTGTCATTCTTGTAAAATCAAAACTAAAATTATCTGGCCTACATTTTTGAGAATGTTCTTATTTTAACAGGAAGCATGGTTTTCTAGAGGCAGAGGAAGCCATTTTTCTTCTGGTTATCTCGAACAGCGGTTGAGAAATGTACGGAAGAGTACAGGGAAGAGTCAGGGCCGTTAAGTCTCAGAAGCAGCCAGTTGCCAAGAAAACCTTACCAGGTAAGATACATATATATTTTACAGGTTGAAGTTTTGCATCCAGTGTGATGTTTTCACAAAATTATTTTTACCTCGCCATGGGAATGATTGTTTATGCACTGTGTGAAGGTCAGCAGTCTACATAAATGGCAATGTTCCTGGAATAAGGTCCGAGTCAGATAGCAAAAAAACAATGAAACCGTGAACTGGACCCTATCCGGGTACCAGAAAATTAACAGTAACAAAGATAAAAGAAAAGAAATATCAGCAAGGTAATCTCCCAGTTTTGTCAGTAACATATTAAGGTCAGCATGATGTCAGCATTGACTTCACATGTCAGCACAGTCTTAGAAAAGGGGAATGTACATTCAAAATCGAAGTCAAATAAATCTAAAATATGGGCACTTTGTCTTGTTAACTGTGAACCAAATGGTATGGTAAAACAATTTCTTGATTTTTTCTTCTCAAATTTGTGATCAGCGTCAAGTAATACAAATACTACTTTCACATATTGTGTTCTAATACCTGTACCAGGCCTAACTTCTAGTATCCAATTCCGGTCGAATTTTGTCTGCCCCTATCCATCAATATCCTCTTTTTTTTTGTGGTAAAAGTTGTGCAAAATTTCATGATTTTTAGTCTTTTTGAGACAAATTTCTAAAGAAAATAACATAACTATGGATCGCAATACACTTACTGCACGACCAAGGTATTTTTAATTAAAAACATGAAGAGCAAAACATTCTCCCTAATTCAGCGAAGGACATGATTTTCTTTTTTACAAAAAAAGGCATTCAAAGTTTTCAGATATCCGGTGGCTAATATTGTTTGATTCAATGCAAATTGGACTGTCTGTCCAAACAGGATTTACTCGATAACATATGGATGTCACTTAGTCTTGTCCCCATGTCACAAATATGAATAGGAAAAACACACATTTAATTTGCAATTATTTTCATTTTATGTTTTTGGCATATACAAAAACTCAGAGGGATTCACCTTTTCTAAATATCAAGGAATATTGGGCAGCTACAGCATATTCTCTTGCACCTCTGTGATTAAAAGGAGCATAGATCAGTCTTCATCAAGCATTCTGGTTTCACAGATACAAATGATTGTACAATAAAATTAGGCTTTCTTAATTTAATTGATGCTTCAAGAGGATCAGATTTTTTCAGAATTTTCTGCCACCTGGCAAGTGTATGAATATTCATAATCCAAAGCTGCACAATGTTTTCAAATTTTGGCAGAAATGTTTGTTACTTGCATTGTTTTTATTGTGTATTCAAGAAGTTTTACGTAATGTTACTTACGTATTGGTCAGCATAGATTTCTACACTTTTAGCATTTTACTCTGAATTCAAATTGTAACTAATTTTCCCTTATATTTACAGATTGGAACCAACATCCCACACATCTGGAAAGGGTTCAATTTGATGGAGAGAAGCGTTCAACCCTTTCTTCTTATACTAGGATCGCGTTTCTCTCCAAGTCAAGTATTTTTGGTTGTTTACGTTCCTGCCTTAGAACAGCCCTCACTACTTAAAGCCGTTGATGTCTTTTTAAGGCTTTTTACGAGTTTGACCTCCACTACTCTAAGCAATGTCACACCACGTTGGAATTTGTGCAGAAGTTCTTTTTTCAACTCACGGACGTTAAGGGGAAAATAGTAACTTCCCCTGCAGTACGGACTCTTCGTACCTATCTTGAAAAGGATTGAACATGTAGTTATTGTCTCCCTGGTGTGCTAGGTATTTTTTGCTTCTTTTATTTTAGCGGGTATTTTATGTTGGTTTATATTAAGAGTTTTAAATATCACTTTCATATATATGGTAAAGGACCTTTCAAAGGAATAAATTGGTGTCAAAATCATGTTGACATATATTTCTCTATATTAGTTATTACCTTTAAAAGATTTCAGCAGTGTGTTTAAAAGCTTGATTAATCACTTTTCAGCATACTATTGATATCTTTGAAATGAAGTAACTCGTTAAATAAGACTTTCTGTGTAAATATCAGCAATATTTACATTTGTTTAAAGTCTTCATAGCTTAGTCAGCTGTAGCGTAGATATTCTGATTGCAAGATCTTGTTTTACTAAGCATTTCATGTGCTTTTCAGTATTAGAGGAAAGAAAATTATTATGTTCTTTGTCCATAATACCTAAAAAATTATTTCAAGTTATGTTTATAAGTTATTAAATAGGACAAGTTTGAATGCAAGCTTTCAGTAATGCCCTATAAAATTCATGGATCGCTTGTTATGGAGGGTATACCTGCCTTTTCTTTACAAAATTTCTAAATTCATCTTGATCTAATTGAAAAAATTGCAATCTTCCCATTGTCACCTGGACGCCAACTCTTGAGTAAAATTTAAGAATCCTGCCTTTTCATTCTCGGTGAAAGAGTGTGTTGTTCGAGTGCTTATTCCATCATTTTTCTGTCTTTCAAAGTAGATCTCAGGGACTTAGTTGATTTGATATTTTTCTTGTGCATATAAAGAATTTCTAAATATTTACTTTATGTATTTTGATGTTATTTTCAAATTTAAACTTGCCAATCCTCTGTTGCAATGCTAGTATTAAACCAAGAGTCTTCCAGAGAGTTTTTATATAGGAGTAAACAAGTTGGCATAATTTCACACTTGCCATTCTTCCTTATGGGCAATTTAAGTTACTATGCAGTTTCTGAGTAAAAGTTTTAAGAAGTATTTAAAAGTCACCTTGGTGGTTTTAGCATGGTTGTTTGCTAACTCTGTAATAATTTTGGTGTATCCAAAGTTTGTATTTATTTCCAAAGTTGGAATGCCAGTGTATTTTTATGAGTTTCAGCTTAAAAGGAATATTATTTTGGCATAATTTGTTGATCTCTTTAATAACATCGATTATCTGTTGTTTAATAATACAATCCTCTGTTTCATTTCTGAGAAAAGAGTGTTAAGAATAAAGTAAGCTTCAATCTGAAATTTCTTTGTTGTTGGTGTTTTTATTCTGATAAGATTTGACCAAGTATTAAGTAAAATTCACTATTTTAGAGTCAATTTGACCACTAAATCTGGTCAAAAGATTGACCAAGTTGTGTTAGTCAAGTGATTTGACCAACCTTGGATGGTCAAATTTGACCACATATGGATCGGTGCATAATTTACTACCCAGTTGGTCAATTTGACCAAGTTGGCGTGGTCAAATGATTTGACCAAGCTTGGATGGTCAAATTTGACCACATATGGGTCGGTACATAGTTTACTCGGCACTTGGTCAAAATTTGACCACATTGTGGTCAAATTTGACCATTCTTTTTTTAGAGTGTAAGCTTTTCCTGACTAGGTGTGTCAGGTGATTGAAAAGTACCTGCCCCAACCAACGCAGGATACCGTAGGAGGCAAGCCATGGTAGCTCTTTTTCCTCCTTCCGCCCTCAGTGGGGTTTTCTTCGGATCTTGAGTTACGAATCTTGGCATTCAGCAGTGTAATCTAATTGAATCACCCGAGTCCTTTTAACGAAGTGTATAGGTTTTCCTAACTAGGTGTGTATCATGGTACTCATTGTCGCCCATTTCAAAACAATACACCCTGATAATCTGCTGATTAGAAGCTTAGATTTGTCAAAGAGTTTAAACTATACAAATGATATAGATAAATTGCCATATCACGATTATCGATAATATAGGGATAATATCGCCACAATTTACCGAGTCACGTCATTCGAGAAGACATTGTACTTGACAATCGAAAAACAGGAAACTTGTCATGTTTGAGACCATGTTTTTGAAAATAGGTAAGATTTCAGCGGCGATATTTTTAAACGGTGTGATTTGAGCGACGATATTTTTTAAACGTGTACGATTTGAGAACGAAATTTTATTTTCAAATCCCATTGACTTTGAACAGGGAGCAAAATTTGAGCGGCATTATTTTGAAAACGTGAATGATTTCAGAAGACATTTCTTTCTGACACTCCTCATTTGAGAAACAATTTTTCTGACACTCCTCATTTGAGAAACACTTTTTCTGAAACACTCATTTGAGAAACAATTTTCCTAAAACACTGTCATTTGAGGCAGTTTTTTTTGCTCAACTGCTTTTCATTTGAGAGGACAAAGCTGGCGTCTAACGGGAAATGACAGGACAGAACTGCACTTTAATGCGAAATACGGGGTCTACGGGGGCTTCATCGTGGGAATAATCTGAAAAAACTACGTTTTTAACGGAAAAAATGGCGTCAACGGGGGAATGACAGGACAGAACTGCACTTTAATGTGAAATACGGGGGTCTACGGGGCTTAATCGTGGACTAATCGAACAAAACTACGTTTTTAACGGGGAAAAATGGCGTCAACGGGGAGCTTCATCGTGGGACTTCGGACAGAACTGCGCTTTAAAAGGGGGTGGGACTTGATTCCAAACCACGCCCCTTGAATTTTTTTCCTCAACCATTACATTTGAGCATACACTTTTTGAAAATCTGATAAAGAAGAAGAAGAAGAAGCAAGAGGGGGAGTAGGAGCAAGAGGAGGAGCAAGTGGAGGAGGAGAAGAAGAAGAAGCAGGGCATCAAATTTGAGAAGGCATTTTGATGTGTACTTTAGTTTTTGAAATTCCTCAACCATCCACTTTTGAGAGGATAATTTGAAGAAAAAAGGTGGTAAAAACTAGGAAATGGACTAAAAAGCGAGGGACTTTATTGCGTACACGCGATAATGACGTCATTGCCTTGAGAATGGGACAAAAGTATATATGACGTTATGAAATGTAGATGTGTATTATGTTGTATGTGACCATCGACCAGTCTAGGACTGTCCGGAGAGAACCGCCATGACGACGGAACGTCGACGAACCTTGCGCCGTGGCAAAGCACTACTTAAACCCGATTTCGCCCGAGTTATATTGCCCTATGCGAGGTTGACGAAAATACAGTCGCTACCCCCATATAACATCAGGCAACTCTAGCGTATCAAGGTGTGTTTTCTTCCTTGTGACTAATGACGTGTACATTCTTCATACTGGGATAATTTCAAACAATTTATCAGTCAAATTCAGATAATTTCAAACAATTCACTCAGTCAAATTGCGCTCGGCTTCTTCTACAGTTAGAAGTTCATGTCCTCAAATGACCCCAGAAGCAGCACCGAATAACGGCAGTTGGTACATAGATCTAAAGTGAAATTTAACAAAGGAAACGGACCACAGAAAGCAAAATTGACACAACGGTAAATTGGGATAAAAGGATGCGGAATAAATCTTTTTTTTTTTTTCTTCAACCTCGCGGGAGAAATAAAAATTCGACACTTTTATCCAGGATAAATGTGCAGGGTGACCCTAGCAATAATGTTTTTTCTGACGTCATACTCCAACATCATCTGTTGGTTGGACTTTAAACCGTATGTAATCAAATCAATCAATACAGGACAGAGGATTTTCTTGTTGTGAGATGCTCTTGTGTATTATCGATGTGTGTGTAAGCATACCTTGATGACGTATTTACCTCAGATGACTTTTAATAATTTGCTACACTAACAACTACAACGTGTTATTGAGTTATAACGTATTGACATTTCGTGTTATACTTACTGTGGTGTATTGTGTGCATACTGCGTGTTTGATTACCATGACTCGGAGAGAGGCCAATCGTCGTTTAGGAGAACAGCAGGGGTGGTGGACTATGAGCCTGATCCTAAAGTACGGGGTTGCGTTATTCTTTAGTGTCTTGCTCAAATAAATCTACTACTGTAATTACTTTCGGGATTTGAATATGGTATGTGTGTTTCAGGTTTTTTTTTTTTAAGTTGATGGCTGGCAATAACATGTGAATTGATAGATTGGTTTATGAATTGTTTGAAATTATCCCAGGATGAAGAATGTACACGCCAACAGTCACAAGGAAGAAATCAGACCTTGCTTATCCTTGATACGCTAGAGTTGCCTGATCTTAGACGGGGGTAGCGACTGTATTTTCGTCAACCTCGCGTAGGGCAATATAACTCGGGGCGAAATCGGGTTTAAGTAGTGCTTTGCCACGGCGCAAGGCTCGTCGACGTTCCGTCGTCATGGCGGTTCTCTCCGGACAGTCCTAGACTGCTCGATGGTCACATACAACATAATACACATCTACATTTCATAACGTCATAGATACTTTTGTCCCATTCTCAAGGCAATGACGTCATTATCGCGTGTACGCAATAAAGTCCCTCGCTTTTTAGTCCATTTCCCTAGTTTTTTACCACCTTTTTTTCTTCAAATTATCCTCTCAAAAGTGGATGGTTGAGGAATTTCAAAAACTAAAGTACACATCAAAATGCCTTCTCAAATTTGATGCCCTGCTTCTTCTTCTTCTCCTCCTCCTCTTGCTCCTCCTCTTGCTCCTACTCCTCCTCTTGCTCCTTCTTCTTCTTCTTCATCGGATTTTCAAAAAGTGCATGCTCAAATGTAATGGTTGAGAAAAAAAGTTCAAGGGGCGTGGTTTGGAATCAAGTTCCACCCCCTTTTAAAGCGCAGTTCTGTCCAAAGTCCCACGATGAAGCTCCCCGTTGACGCCATTTTGTCCCATTAAAAACGTAGTTTTGTCCAATTAGTCCCACGATTGAGCCCCCGTAGACCCGTATTTCGCATTAAAGCGCATTTCTGTCCTGTCATTCCCCCCGTTGACGCCATTTTTTCCGTTAAAAACGTAGTTTTGTCCAATTATTCCCACGATGAAGCCCCCGTAGACCCCCGTTAGACGCCAGCTTTGTCCTCTCAAATGAAAAGCAGTTGAGCAAAATAACTGCCTCAAATGACAGTGCTTTAGGAAAATTGTTTCTCAAATGAGTGTTTCAGAAAAAGTGTTTCTCAAATGAGGAGTGTCAGAAAAATTGTTTCTCAAATGAGGAGTGTCAGAAAGAAATGTCTTCTGAAATCATTCACGTTTTCAAAATAATGTCGAACAAATTTTGCTCCCTGTTCAAAGTCAATAGGATTAAAAAATAAAATTTCGTTCTCAAATCGTACACGTTTAAAAAGTATCGTCGCTCAAATCACACCGTTTTAAAAATATCGCCGCTGAAATCTTACCTATTTTCAAAAACATGGTCTCAAACATGACAAGTTTCCTGTTTCTCAATTGTCAAGTACAATGTCTTCTCGAATGACGTGACTTGGTAAATTGTGACGATATTATCCCAATATTATCGATAATCGTGATATGGCGATTTATCTATATTATTTGTACAGTTTAAACTCTTTTTTTTGATACCCCCCACCTGACACACCCAGTACTCTTTGAAACATCTAAACTTCTAATCAACAGATTATCAGGGTGTATTGTTTTGAAATGGGCGACAATGAGTACCATGATACACACCCAGTTAGGAAAACCTATACACTTCGTTAAAAGGACGCGGGTGATTCAATTAGATTACACTGCTGAATGCCAAGATTCGTAACTCAAGATCCGAAGAAAATCCCACTGAGGGCGGAAGGAGGAAAAAGAGCTACCATGGCTTGCCTCCTACGGTATCCTGCGTTGGTTGGGGCAGGTACTTTTCAATCACCTGACACACCTAGTCAGGAAAAGCTTATACACCTCGTTAAAAGGACTTTATGGAACAATCGAGACTATCTTGTGACGCAATCCGATAACCCAGAGGGAAAATCTCAGGGGCCGCTATACAGGTAGTGATTGGGGAAAGCTCAGGGGCCGATATACACACCCCGACCAATCCGAAGCTCCGTCGTCGAGACTATCTTGTGACGCAATCCGATGACCAAGAGGGAAAATCACAGGGGCTGCTATACAGGTAGTGATTGACTGGAAAATCTTAGAGGTCACTATACAGACCCGACCAATCCGATGACCCAGATGAAAAATCTCAGGGGCCAATATACAGGTAGTGGCAAATCAAAAGCCGCTATACAGACCCCAACCAATCAGAAGTTAGCATTAAGTATATGCAAATGAACTATGCACTTCGTTAAAAGGACTCTGCGGAACAATCGGTAATATCTTGTGACGCAATCCGATGACCAAGAGGAAAGGGTTATCTCAGGGGAAGCCAGCATTGGTATCTATGAATATTCATGAGAAATTCCAGTCATGTAATGCTGGCTTGATTGGCCACTACCTGTATAGTGGCCCCTTACTACTGAAGAAGAAGATTTTGAAAAAGAATAGGAAGAATTTGAAGAAGAAGAAGAATTTGAAGAAGAAGAATTTGAAGAAGAAGAAGAAGATTTTGAAGAATTTGAAGAAGAAAAAGATTTTGAAGAAGAAGAATTTGAAGAATTTGAAGAAGAAGATGATGATGATGATGATGATGATGATGATGATGATGATGATGATGATGAAGATGATGATGATGATGATGATGATGATGTTGAAGATGACGATGATGATGATGATGATGATGATGATGATGATGATGATGATGATGATGATGATGATGATGATGATGATGATGATGATGATGATGGTGGTGGTGGTGATGATGATGACGATGATGATTATGATTATGATGATGATGGTGGTGATGGTGACTGCGACATCGGCTGCAACGACGCATTAATAATGATAATAATGAGAAAAAAATATTGATATTAATTGAAAGTTGAAATTCATACCATAGTGCCCACAAATCCATATTTTCCAGTGATGTTGTCACATTCGGAAACGTCCATCATTGACTCCGAGTAAGGGTAGAATGCAACATCATACTCAGTGACTAACCACAGAAAAGGAAATGAAGTTCAGTGTGATACACTACCAGACTACCAAACGGCCAGGAAAATTAACCCATGGTTCATCTTTAACAGCTTAAATGATTAGTTCAGTAGTGAAGCAAGTTTATCTTATATGAAAAAGAACTTAGTCTTTAAAAGAAACAAAATGGTGAAGTAAGCATTCAAAAATCTTATTCCGTTAAGAAGATATTTAAGATATTAAGGTGTACAGTAAGTCTACAATGGAAGATTCATTGCCGTCCTCATCCTCCCATCCTTAGCATTTGTTAATATATATATTTTCAATATTCACTTTTTCACTATTTCAATCCGTTTTCCTGGAACTTTCTTTAGGTAGCAAATTATAATTACCCTTTCTAGATTCTGTTTTACTACTTTCCTAACACATTTCCAGTATCCAACTGGACACAGGCATTGTGCTTGAAGAAAAGAAGAAGCAGTCGTAAGACGCCACTCAGAGATTCGACTCCATAGGCGGAACCGGAGAACGTGCCCACCCCCCCCCCCTTCCCTCCCTTTCCCTCTCCACTTTTCTCAAAGTTTAAAAGCCTTAAGTGCCCTTTTTCATAGAGGAAAAGTGCCCTTTTAAAGAAAGAAAAGTGCCTTTTCAAACTGATAACAGACTTTTATTTACTGTATAAAGCTATAGGTCTACTGCTATTCTCAATACTTTGAAAATACGCCAGTTGGGAAGTGCCCCTCAGATCATGTGCCTCCAGATGCATACATCTTCTGCCGCCCCTGATGGGGACAATGATCAATGATCTGGACTTTGCCGACGATATGGCACTTCTGTCAACTGGTCAACATCATTTACCTCAGCAGAAACGTTACTACAGAGTATAGAGAATGCTTCAAATTATGTCGGTCTACAGGAAAACCCAAAAAACCTTCCTCGTGAATATTGCTTTAATTACAAATGTTCAAGAATGCTTCAAATTATATCGGTCTACAGGAAAAACCAAAAAGCTTCCTCGTGAATATTGCTTCAACTACAAATGTTCAAATATTATGGTACTAAACTATGAATTGTACTATAATTCATATACCTTTGTTCATCAATACCAGACTTATTCCATGATTTCAAATGCAGGAAAGCCTAAGCATGGTCAGCTTGTAACAAACTATATAGAACACATCTGGTCTGATCTTGACAGAACTATCAAAACCAAGTTCTTCAGGGCCTGCAGTGAAAGCATACTACTATATGGAGCTGAGGAAAGTAACATAACCAGATAAGTTTAAGGACCGTATCAATGGTTCTTATACACACCTTTTGTTTTAAGCAGAGTACCGGGATCACATTTAATAAGGAAGTACATTCCTCTGCTATACAGAGACGGTAACCAGAACCAAAAGGTTTTGTGGTTCCGATGCTTTTTTGTTCATATGCTGATTGATTTGCAAATTTTGTATTAACTGCCATGTCATTGCATCTGATAATACATTTGTTCCATTATATTTATTCGTAAGCCACACCTTGCAGATCAATAAAAATGTTAACATTAGCATTTGCACAATAATTAACATTATCATCGCAAAGCGGTTGCTCATTTATCCTATTTCAAAAATTTGTCAGTAAGCCTACTTATTATTATTCATGACATCACTACCGCAACATTAGAACAAAGGTATAGACCATAACTTATGGTATAAATCTGATATACCATTAATGAGATATGGTGCTTACATCATTTAGCACTTTCACATTAAGCCTACCATGCATATTAATGACATCTGTTGATAATATAATCATGTGCACAATATTATCATGACCAGTATGACGCAAAACGGACATACGTTTGCTCATGTATTAAGCCCCACTCACTCATTAATATGCATGGCCATCACAAACAATAGGGCACATATGCAGACCAGTGGCGTGGTGGATCATGTTTCACTGGAGGTGTGGACAAGGACACCCCCTCCTCCCCCACCCAAAAATAAATTAAAATGCTCTTAAGTAAAACGTGCCCATTGTTCTAAATTGGCATGTGTAAGAAATTGATTAAAATCAGTGTTTCAAATCTAGGGACAAATACAATTTCCCCAAAATGCCGAAAATTCCATAAAAATGAAGGAAACTTTCTGAAAATGAAGAAAATTTTAAAACAGTGAAGAAAAGTTCCTAAATATTTAAGAAAATATCCCCCAAATTAAGAAAAATTCACAAAAAAAGAAGAAAAATCCCCCAAAATGCCAATGGAAGGAAATTTTCCGAAATTTGGAGAGAAAAAACTTTACAAAAATTGAGGAAAACTTCCGCAGAATGAAAGAAATTTTACGAAATTGGAAGCAAATTTTCCC
>JAIGNY010000962.1:1525000-1527500 GCA_020152595.1 Chiridota heheva | reverse complement strand
ATTTAACTTTACACTATCCATCTTTAAATTTTTCAACCGCTCTTTGAAATGCAAAATCTGTCTGAAAGCTTCAAACTTCAAATTTACCTACCCCCCCCCCCTCCCCTACCCCCTTCTCCCGCCTTTCCCCCCACCCCCTAAAAAAAGTATATGTAATCTTTTACATTTTTCGATCAAATATATTTATTTAAGGAACTCTTTGGAAAATAATAACATTTTGTAGTTAGAATGCAGCATTCTGCGCGTTAGTCAGTTAGTATAGGCCATTTTGACTGGGGTATCAAATATAAGACTCACTGACAACCTCGAATTGACATATCCTATTTGCAAACAGACTGCCTCCTTGAGAAGATTTCGCCTTCCCGTTTCTTTGCTTTCTTGCAGTTTTTTTTTTCTTGTTTTTTTTTTGTTGGGGAGGGAGGGGGTAAAATTTATGAATTATTGACAGAAAATTGAAAAGAATTGTTAATCAGTTAAAATTAAAGGAAGAACTATTTAAATTACTGAAAAATTTGGCAGCATTTTCTAAAAATTGAAGAAAAATATTGTCATGAAAGGCAAATTTTGAGTAATTATACTTCGTAGCATGTTAATGCTGATGATAATTTTCCAACGAGCATTTCAACTTAAGATGTGTAGTGAAGTGAAAAGTTGTGAAAGTGTTGACACCTTATAGTTTTACTTTCCAATAGAGTCTCCTTGGGCACGGCCCGTGATTACGTCACATCGTGATACAAGGGTAACATTACGTTTACTTATGAAAGGATCGTAATTTGCACCCTTCCCCCCCCCTCCCCTCCACTACCTTCTCCCCTCCATGGTGTGGCTTCAAACGCCCAAATTTAAGGTTTACATTTTGGTTAAAATGTTGAGCTTATAAGAGGGAGCTCTGACTCACGTCTCTTACCCCCAGACCACCATGGGGCCTGACCGAATAGGAAAATAAAAGAAACCCGGCGGTAAAGAAATTGTTGAAGTTGCAAAGGAGATATTGGTGTTGATTAGTTAGTTAGTGTAGAAATGACTAAAATCAGACTAGTATAGTGACATCACATCGTCACATTCCTGAGAAGTGTTTGTGCCTCTTATCTGCGTATAGTCTTATTGAGATTTTGTGACTTTCACCCATTTTATCAGTCAGGACCAGTACGGGAAAGAGTGTGCCGATAGTGTGTGTGTGTGTGTGTGTGTGTGTGTGTGTGGGGGGGGGGGGGAAGGGGTAAAAGCAAAAACATAAAATTATGTAAATTGGGAAAACAAATGGCTGTGTGCATACTTCCCTTGCACCCCAAATCACGTCTAAACTAGAACGGTAAATACCGACATGGTTCAAAACTTCATATGCTTATGTAAATTGACACCCATATCAGATGACCCGTCCAATTATAACCAAAAAACCAAAGGTTTTGAAGTTTCGACTCGCAATAAGGATTTTATGTTAGGAACTATTGTATAACAAATGATATTACACAATAGGCTTAAAATAACAATGACAACCAAATAAGTCAGTTCTCTCTCTCTCCCTCCCTCCCTTCCCCTCTCTCTCTCCCCTCCCTCTCTTCCTCCCTTCCTCCTGCCCCCTCTCTCCATTCTCCCCCTTCCTCTTTCCATTTCTCCCCCTTCCTCTCCCCTTCCTCCCCCCCCTCCCCTCTCTTCCTCCCCTCCCCTATCTCTTTCTTCCTTCCTTCCTCCCTCCACCCATCTCCTCCTCCCTCCCTCCCTACCTCCCTCCTGCCTGCCTGCCTCCCCTCCCTTCCTTCCTACCTCCTTCCCTACCTCTCTCCCTCCCTTCCCCTCCCTCCTCCCTTTCTCCCCCTCCCTCTCTCTCTCCCTCCCTTCTTTCCTCCATCCCTCTCCTCCCTCCATCCCTCTCTCCCTACCTCCCTTCATCCCTTCCTCCCTCCCTCCCTCCCTCTCTCCCCCTCCCTCCCTCTCTCTCTCCCTCCCTCCCTCCCTCTCTCTCCTCCCTCCCTCCCTCCTCCCTCCTTCCTCTCTCCCTCCTCCCTTCCTTTCTCCTTCCCTCCATCTCTCTCCCTTTCTCCCTCTCTCCCTCTCTCTCCCCTTTCTCCCTCTCTCCCTCTCTCTCCCTTTCTCCCTTCCTTCCCCCTTCCATCCTCCCTTCCTCCCTCCTTTCCTCTCCCTCCCTCCCTCCCTCCCTCTCTTTTCCCCTCCTTCTTTCCCTCTTCCTCTCTAGGTGCCGAGTCTGGAACAGACATTGGCGATCATGGCCTACCAGTCACTTTTGTTTGTTTGCAGGTAAATGCATAAACTTATAGTTTCTTAGGCTGTTGTTGGTTGCCCAGTTGTTTAGGCTTTGGACATATTTAGCTCGCTGCCTTCCTCTGCTCCATTTGCCCTCAAATTTCCCACATACTGCAAGCTGTTCCAACCCACCCCCTGATAAACATGCCCGAAAAAGTCCATCTGTCCCCTTCTGATGGCATTGAGTAGAAACCTGTCCATGCCTGAAGCTATCAGGACATCATCATTTGTTTTCCTT
>JAIGNY010000962.1:1517500-1520000 GCA_020152595.1 Chiridota heheva | reverse complement strand
AATATTCACCAATTCATTTACATCATTTGTATCACTCATAATTGTCCTTCTAATCTGTCTCGAAAATCATCTATGTTTATGTCGGCAATACTCCTGTTTTTCTGCATTTTAATTGTGACTGGAGTCTTCTCCATATCCAGTCTACATAATATGGCAAAGTGATCTATAAAAAAAAAAGATGGACCATCGCAGACTAAAGAGAAATGGCATCTGTGTCTCTAGAAAGGAACAAGTCCAGAGTATTTCCTAAAATATGTGTGGCAGAAACGATGTGTTGCGTAAATCCATACAACTCAATAATATCCAGAAACTTTTTAGTTTCTGGACAGTGTAGTTTGTTCACATGAATGTCAAAATCCCCCGTAATAATCAGTGTGGTCGTGCTGATAATCAACGACTCCAGAAAACAACTGAATTCATCTACAAAATCAGATATTGTATGTTTATTTTGAGATGAATATGGCGGGCGATATACTACCACCAATTTGACAAGTTGATTGATTGCTTTTATGTTATATTCAGTATATTCAAAGGTTCTTTTCTCTTCACATTGATGTAATTTAACATTGATATTTTTACGAAAAAGAGGGCCTGTACCCCCTCCCTTACGATTTAAAAGCCTTGGTTTGTCCAAAAATAAGAGGCCCCTCTGTTGTAAGTGACTTCTTACAGAGTCATCCATGTCTGAGAGCCATGTTTCAGTCACTGCACAAAGATCAAGTTTATTTTCTAAAACATAGTCCACAAGCTGGAGCTGTGAACGTTTAGGGATTTTAGTAAACGTGTACACGCCAAAAAAAGCGAGCGTGTATCGTGTACACGAGTTTAGTACCGTAATTTTCGGAAATACACCAAAATTGTTCCAAAACTACAAGGCGAAGTAAAAAATCGCGCAACTAGTATGGCAAAAGTACTGACTGCATTGCCCAAATAGACGCTGAGTTTTGCTTTCCAAATCGTAAAAAGTTTACTTTTACAGTATAAATCATCATTTATATGGAAAATATGCATGGAAATTCAGTTTAGATAGAACAGATAACTTCCTTTCAATGTCATTTAAACTCAACATCGCGTAACTTGTTTGTCCTATTTGCTACGGCTTTCAAAGTTCTGTGAAAATCTTGCATATTGAGGCCTATGATAAACCTCGCCGTAAAACATTTCAAAACTACGCCACCACCAGGAAGTTCTGAAATATCAGTCCTCTCGAAAAAATGGCCGCCATCTTTGCGAAGCATGCAGTTTTTCAGCTTTGTTAAAACCTTTTTCTGTTTATTTATTATGCAATATTTTTTCTTTCTTGCAAAATTTATTTGACTCATCAGGTAATATTTACATGTAAATGTACTAATTGTCACGATTCAAGTGTTTTTTGGGTCGATGAAACGGGCCTTGATTGCGTGGGACTTAAAGCCTTATGGCCTAACGTTAGGCCTATTGTTAGTTTCACTGTTTACTGCTGCACATTCGCGGTGCATTTTACAAGTGAGATTACTCAGATTTCGGCGAAATCAAAGTGCATAATATCCCCATTCATTGGTGATTACTGCGCATTTGTGATTCGCACATTTAAAAAAGATTATGGTAATCGGGTTTAGAGTTTGTAAAAAATCATTGATTGGAATTTTGTCAGCCGAATGTGTGTGTGATTTGAATCATGAATATTGATTTTCAACGGCAAGACACTAGGCCTATAATGTATGAAAAGTATTTAGTAAACGTTTACAAGATTTGCGAGCGTGTAGCGAGTACACGCTAAACGGTCAAGTTTTGGAACAATTTTGGTTTATTTCCGAAAATTACGGTACTAAACTCGTGTACACGATACACGCTCGCTTTTTTTGGCGTGTACACGTTTACTAAAATCCTAAACGTTCACAGCTCTAATATATATATATATATATATATATATATATATATATATATATATATATATATATATATATATATATATATATATATATATATATATATATATATATATATATATATATATATATATATATATATATATATATATATATATATATATATATATATATATATATATATATATATATATATATATATATATATATATATATATATATATATCTATATATATATATATATATATATATATATATATATATATATATATATATATATATATATATATATATATATATATATATATATATATATATATATATATATATATATATATATATATATATATATATATATATATATATATATATATATATATATATATATATATATATATATATATATATATATATATATATATATATATATATATATATATATATATATATATATATATATATATATATATATATATATATATACAAGGACCGGCGACAAGTGGACAAATTGCGCTGGTAAATTAAGTTTCAGGGAAATCCCCTTCAATTTCAAGGATTTTTCTTTAATTTCAGAGCATTTCCCTTCATTTTTAGGACAGTTTTTGATTATTGATTATCAAATCTCACCTCCC
>JAIGNY010000962.1:1507500-1510000 GCA_020152595.1 Chiridota heheva | reverse complement strand
GTGTTTGGGGATAATGTCTATAGTCCCCAATCTCATTGGTCCCGTCTCATTGGTCCCCCCCCCCGTCTCATTGGTCCTTCGTCTCATTGGTCCCCCCCCCGTCTCATTGGTCACCGTCTAATTGGTCCCCCGTCTCATTGGTCCCCCGTCTCATTGGTCCCCCGTCTCATTGGTCCCCCGTCTCATTGGTCCCCCGTCTCATTGGTCACCGTCTCATTGGTCCCCGTCTAATTGGTCCCCGTCTCATTGGTCCCCGTCTCATTGGTCCCGCATCTCATTGGTCCCCGTCTCATTGGTCCACCGTCTCATTGGTCCCCGTCTAATTGGTCCCCGTCCCATTGGTCCCCGTCTCATTGGTCCCGCATCTCATTGGTCCCCCGTCTCATTGGTCCCCCGTCTCATTGGTCCCCCATTGGTCCCCGTCTCATTGGTCCCCGTCTCATTGGTCCCCGTCTCATTGGTCAGGCATCTCATTGGTCAGGCATCTCATTGGTCCCCGTCTCCTGTTGTCAGAATTGTGCACCCACATTTTGAGCCGATATCTCATCACCCATGATTAACGGCACAACACTCGCAAAAAAGGATCACATCACAAATGATTTCGCTAATATTTTCAAAATCGCTTATTAACTGCGCAAAAGCTAATTACATATAAAAGTTCATTGCAAATTCATCGTGCAGATATATGTTGACTAATTTTCCATTGCTTTTTACATAACATTTCCCTGCTTAATATATCATTGCGGGACCAATGAGACGGGGGACCAATGAGACGGAATTTTGTTTTATGTTTTTATCATAGGTTTCAATGAGGGGGACCAATGAGACGGGGACCAATGAGGCGGGGGACCAATGAGGCGGGGGACCAATGAGACGGGGGGACCAATGAGACGGGGACCAATGAGACGGGGACCAATGAGACGGGGGACCAATGAGACGGGGGACCAATGAGACGGGGGGACCAATGAGACGGGGGGACCAATGAGACGGGGGGACCAATGAGACGGGGACCAATGAGACGGGGACCAATGAGACGGGGGACCAATAAGACGGGGACTAATGAGACGGGAGACCAATGAGACGGGGACCAATGAGACGGGGGGACCAATGAGACGGGGGACCAATGAGACGGGGACCAATGAGACGGGGGACCAATGAGACGGGGGACCAATGAGACGGGGGACCAATGAGACGGGGGACCAATGAGACGGGGGACCAATGAGACGGGGGACCAATGAGACGGGGGACCAATGAGACGGGGGACTAAAGAGCTGACCCCAGTGTCTGACTGCGCGTAGGCAAAGGAGGCGAATTGTGTGCATTTGTACACAAATAAACCGATTGTTATAATACACTAACGTACTAAGCATGCTAAGCCTGCGTTTTGTTTCATATGTAATTAAAGATTTATGTTGAGGTGGATTGTCTATATGCGTAACTAGTAATGCACGGGGCAAAGGACTTTGACACGAGTAGAATGGCCCGACTTTAAGAGGGCCATTCGGGAGTGCAAAGTCCTTTGAATTGTGCATTAAATACGTATATAAACACGATGCCAAAACATTAATCTTGTATACAATTTCCGTGTTAAATTGTTTAAAATGCATTAAAAAAAACACACAAAAAGAATGAAAAACAAGAAAAGTTTACATACAATTTTTCGCGTTGTTAAGAAATTCGTGCATTACGGGGACTTTATGATAATGCAAATACTGCATAGAAATTGAATAACCGCGTTTAATGTTTTCTATTGTCTAATCATAGTCTATTCTTATTCTCGATTAATGTACTTGACCGGAGGCAGAGTGCAATAACTCTCAATTAAATCGCTTTGGTCAGTTGATGATCGATGCTCGACCGGATTTGCAGGAAGTTTATCAGAAGTTAGTATTGACATAATATTTCCCTTATTCTCTAAATTGACAAAATAATGGTTGTTTTTACTTTTCCTATTTTGTTTTAAATTCTATTATAATGTCCGAATGGGGTGAAATATAACACTGCTATCATGGTTTATAACACAGGTGTTCCTAACGTTATGGCAACCTATATGCTTACTAGTATATATATAAAGAAAGGTAGGACTCTTTCTAACGCGACTTTCGAACCGTATATGAAAATTCATTTTTTCTGACCACTCGCGAATCTTAATTACACTTTTTAATCTACTCACATTTGCTGGAGACTCCCTTCTTCGTGTATAAGCCACGGTATTTGTTAGTTTTTTTTATTCCGATTAGATGTACAAACGATGAATTTTCTACCAAATTACCGTCAAGACAATCTATCCGCCCAACAATTTGCTGCAAACTAAAGAAACTGTATGTATGCATAGCTGTGGAAAAATTGAGTTAGACCTGACCGAGGCTTGAACCTCCAGCATCTCTGCCATGCGCTCTGCCAACTGAGCTACCATAATGTGACAATTGTTCATGCACAATAGCCAAGGGGGGAGAAATTCGTGAGAGCCGCTGCTCCCCCCCCCTTGCTGAATGTCGAT
>JAIGNY010000962.1:1477500-1500000 GCA_020152595.1 Chiridota heheva | reverse complement strand
GAGTATATGAGATTGTGATGCATAACGCATAGTCAGCAGGTCACACTGAAATTGATATATTTTAGATACCAAGTCACGTAAAACATAAAAATAAACAATTCGCTTAATTTTGATGTTAAATCGACACTTTTATATTAAAGTTGATTAAAATATAGCAATAGCAGAATATAGCTTATGACCGCTTATTTTTTGCTTTGAGATATTATCATGCACTGGCATAGTATTAAGAGTTTAAGACCCTTTTCGGTCTGTCGGTTTCACAGATAGAAAGTAACATTCTTTCAGAATAAAGATTCCGAATTTTTGAGTAAAAGTCACATGCTTCTCAATATGTACATTCTTCTGTTTGTATAAGTTTTTTTTACATACCTTCGCAAAAAGATTCAGGCAAATTTACTGTCTGCCCAAATTTATTCATATTATTTGGGGAATGACTTGGGCAAACTAACCTGTTCCCATTTCCCATTAATTCTAAAAAATTAAGGTGAATTAACTTTACTTCTATACTACAGTTATCTAAATCCATTCTAAAATCGTAGGGCTTACGCTATATATTCCAGACACAAGCATACCTTTGTTGTAAAATGTTTAAATCCACATGTCGGAGATAAAACGAACGCCCCTACAATTTCCACTCCATGCTAATTCATCTCCTCATAGGCTCGCCCTATGATCAGATGTTGGAGCTGCTGGTTATTTGTGTTCCATCATAAAAAGAGATAACGATATAAAAGTAAGTGCGTCAGTATTTTTCTGGAGTCTCATGAATATTCGAAAATACTTTTGATACGAATTTTTAAATTAACCATTATTATTTCTTATTAACACTTAAGTAATATTTCAATGACAAGACCAGTGTTATTTCAAAATTCTCGCTTGAGTCACCGAGAACTCCAGTAAAATAACATTAAAAGATTTGCAGCCTCCTGAGTCAGATATGAACGGAAAACATAAGCATGCCAATAAAAGCCTTTACGATAACAAATCAATCACATATATTTGTCATGAAGAACCATATTGCCATATGCCAGTATGTTTAATCTTTCATTTTAGATTAAAGAGTATTTCTCATATACAGCTCAACAACTAGAAGGTAGAGCCTCATTATTTTAGCATTACATGTATACCATATGTTACATCTAATGTTAATGTAGAATTAAATCAAAAGGAATCATAAAAACGTCATACCAGCATATCAACTGATCAAGGAGATACAGTTGCAATTAATTTCTTCAAATTCCGCCCACCATGAAATTATCAGATAATTGAGCCTAAGGAGCAACGCGGGTTTACATTTTTATCATATAAGACCGTCAATATACATTTCCGTTTTAAATAATTAGGTCTAAAAATGGAAAAGCTGTAAAAGGATAATTTTGACCTGAGTTGATGGAATAGATTGCTATCTGCTATCTACGTGAGTTTCAATTTATTTTTAGGCAATCAAGCTAACGCAACGGCATTGTTATAACCTCATCCAGGGGCTAGGAACCGCCCCAATAAATGAAGGTCTAACGAATTTATTTTCTTTAGTTTTCGTGAAATCTGCTTTATTTTCGGAGATTTTCCTTCATTTTGGCGAAATTTTCTTGAATTTTCGGGAAATCTCCTCGAATTTTTTTTAAATTTAATTCATTTTCGTGAAATTTCTTTAATTTTTCGGAAATTTGACCAACGCTTTTAATCAATTTTTACGAACCCTCCACCCCTCCTCGACAAACATTTTTTGGACGGTGATAAGAGATTCATATTTGTTGAGACAAATATCAAATCTGGCCCTTCCCAATGGTTAGATATCTTCCTACGCCGCGGACTCCAGGAGTGGTCCAGAAAGATGTTAAAAACTTATTATCTTTCGCTTGTGACGTAATTTCGTCAAATTTAATACCAAAACCTATAGCTTTTTTAGAAGAAAGACATCGATTGCATAATTTAAATACAGGCCTACACAGAGTCGCGTATAGAAACCTCTGGCAAGCGCTGTTTTCCTTTCATCCTTTCCGGTTGAGAGTTAAGATTTGGGAATTATTAGGCAAAATCTATTTTTTTTTAAATTGGTCAAGTTGATATAAAGGTCCTTAATAACGCTAAATCGCATAAGACCGATCTCTTTCTTATCTTATTTTAGAAGAACAATTTGCAATTTGATCTCATCACCGTACATGCCTTGCATTCCAGGACTGGACTAAACGCGAGAACGTGCTGCTGTAGAAAGCCTCATTGTGCTGTCAGTTCTCGTCAGAGTAGCCTCGCTTTGTTCTTGTTTTCATACGTGCTGTACACGTTGACACGTTGCCTATACTTAATCATTAATGTAGCTGACTTATTGTTTACACCAGCCTGCCAGCCGTAAGTTACTTACTTGCCAGTTGAGGCATTATCAATTATTTACCTGAAATTGTGGCACAATTGCAAGCTTTTATTATCTTATTGCATAATTGCTCATCTTGTTGTCCATTTAGCAGTGGCTTATTTGCAAGATCAATCTGGTCATATTCATCTTGTAGCATAATTGCTGTTTTCAATTTATTGGCAAAAGATCTCACATGTATCATTGCTGCTTTACTTTTAGTATAAATGTTTTCAAATTACTACCTAGCAATAGTTTGGAGTAAAACTAAAATTTGAATTAAACTTTACGAGGCATAATTGCAAAAATCTGATAGGCATAATTGCTCCTCTCGAAGTCATAATTGAAAACTAACATGGCGGATGAAGAACTCTATTATTCTAAGGATATCGATTTTGATTCCTCGAAAACGGAATCGTTGCCTGCTGCAGAACTCCAGAAATATCCAATTATATTGAAAAAGCATTTTTAGAGGCCACGCAATGTGCAAACCAGTTTTCTGAAAATTTGAGCAGCATGCCCCCCTTTTCACCATCGTGTATATTGAACAACCTCGTACCTCAGGTTCTTCCCAACTTGTCAATCAAGGAAACTTTTCTCATCAGTTTGAGTTTGATTTTTATGACGATGTTTCAAGCTTTTTCAGGGCAACTAAGCCTGGTGATGATAAATTTGTTGATGTCCTGGACGTTGTTGTACAGGACTTTGCAGGAACGGGGAAAAAACCCGCTTTTTCTGCCAAAATTGCAGATGTTGTGGACAAAATGCTTAAAGCAAGATGTCGGAAGACAACCAAGAGAAATATTACAAATATTTTCGCCGTGATAACTAAAAATTTGCAACCCACTCGGGTTAACCAGCTAATATGTGATAAGGTAAGACCTGCTACAAGAAGCAGAGATTTAAAATTGCTACTGGCGCGATTTATGTTGATAAAAGGCATACTTGCTTTAGGTCAGGGGGCACAACCGGTTTTGAATTTGCCAGAGATTGATGAAAGTGTTGTGCCTAAAATGTTTCATTCTTTGGCTTTTATTGGGCAAAGTAACCTGGAGCTTAACCTAACTCGTCGTGAGTTGATTAAACCCGACATAAGCTGCGAGTTTCAGCATTTGTGCTCACAGGCTGTACCTATTATTACTCAGCTTTACCGGGATGATATCTCCAAGCATGTCAAGCAGTCAAGGACATTAGCATGATAGTGAGAGCACAAGAATGGGCTTAAAAGTTTCACGTGATTTTCCAGCTACCGCCCTTATCGTGGCAGGCCTTACAGAGGAAGAGGAAGAATGCCCAGTCTTTTTTAGCTCGAGGCAGAGCTTGGAATTACAAGCCATATCACTTGTTGTAATCAATGATAAGGAAGTAGCAGGCGGCCTGAAACATTTTTACCAAGCTTGGACTTAGATAACCTCCGACATTGCGGTGTTGCAAACAATTAAGGGCCTCAAAGTCGAGTTTATCAATAACTCTCCTCCTGCACAGTTCTGTACACTGATACAGAGAAAAGTTCTTGTGAGAGCCCCCACTACACCACTGTAACTTAAAAATAATGAATTTGTTGGACAAATGGGTAATTTCGAAAACAAATAGAACTTTTGATATTTTATATCACCGATTTTCTATAGCCCAAAAAAGGATGGTTCAAACAAAAGGATCCCCAATCTTTAAAAGTTTAACGAATCTGTTCAATATCACCATTTCAAGATGGATGGTATACAATTTGGTAAAAAATTATGATGCGGTCAGGATGTTTCATGGCGTCTGTAGATTTAAAAGACGTTTCAATTCACGAGCGTATACATAGAAAATATTTGAGATTTATTTGGGAGATTGTTTGTTGCGAGTATACTTGTTTGCCGAATGGCCTTGCTTCGGCTCCTCGAGTTTTCACGAAGTTACTCAAACCCATTTTGTTATCTTTGCATAGAATGGATTATAATGTAATTGGTTCAATATATAGACGATTTGTATATTCAAGGTGATACAGCAGTACAGAGGTGCAGAGGATGAATGTCTCGCAGCAGTGTCTGCTACAGTTAAACTCTTTTCAGAGTTAGGATATGTTGTTCATGACACCAAGATTAAACCCTCGCCAAGATATTTAGGGTTTTAAACTCAATTTTGAGACAATGAAAGGCTAACAGCTGTAATGAAAGAAAAAAAAGAATTAAGACTAAAAATAAGATCTTGGAGCTTTGAACCTTAGTATTGGTAAATGTAATTTAGCAAAGGTTATTGGCAATTGGTAGCCAATTTTCTTGGTATTGAATATAGATCTTTATATTACAGGTCCCTTGAAAGAGACAAGATTAATGCTTTAAAAGAGTCTCGTGGTAGGTATGTCTGTAAAAACAGATGTATCGTCTCAAAGTATTTAGAAACCTAATTGATGGTTTATGAATGTTGACAAAGCATTCAAGTCAATATCCCATGGATAGGTAAACACTAGCATGTGATGCCTCATTGTTATGTTAAGGTGCGTTTTTACGGAATCGTAAAGCTTGTGGCATGTGAAATGTTGTAGAAAAGTCATATCACATAAACTATCTAGAAGAACTTGCAATAGTGTTTGGTTTAAAATCTCTTTGTCATGATTTGCCTTTTTCACATATTATAAGTTTTATGTAACAATTCCACCGCTGTGACTTACTTGAATAAAGTGTGTGGTATCAAATCAAGTACTTGTGATAGTGTTGTTAAAAGAATTTGGTTATAATGGTATAGGATTTCAGCTGCCCATATACCAGGCAAGACTAACACTGAAGCTGATTTTTTGTCCAGAAATTTCCCAACGATTATTGACTGATTGAGTGGACTTTAAATAAAGCTGTTTTCCGTGAAATTGTGAAATATTGGGGTCAGCCGGAAATAGACCTCTTTGCATCAAGAAATAATAATCAGGTAGAAAAGTGTGTGTCTTGGGGTCCCGACCCATCAGCTTTTGCCATTGATGCATTCATTTTGAAGTAAAGTAACCTTTTGTTATTCTGCCTTCCCCCTTTCAGCCTCATCGGGAAATGTACAAAAGGTCGAGTGAGACCAGGCGTCAGGCATATTCATTGCACCAATATGGACAACCCAAACATAGTTTGCCAAGTTGATGGAAGTTTTGATAGATCAATCTTTTGTGTTGCTAGTGAGGGATGACTTGTTAATACTGCCAAACAACAATACACGTCATCTCCTCCGCAACAAACTCAGCTCTTGGCTTGTCGCATTTCTGAGAAGCGTTGCGACAGCGAAACTTTTCGTCAAGGGCTTCAAATCATCCTGGCTGCGTGCAGATCAGGTACACAAAGACAATATTCAGTTAATATATCCAGATGGAGTATGTTCTGTCGTAAAAGACATATTGATCCCTTTCATAATCTATTCCCAACATAGTAGATTTCTACTTTGGCCACGGTTTGAGCTATAGTGCTTTCAATACAGCAAGGAGTATGCTTTCTTCACCTTAGCCCAAACACAAAATGTATCTATTGTGTTTAGGTATCTAAAAATCCTAAGTTCAAACAAACTGTTATCATAAAGGAATTTAACTTTTAAAGTTGTTACCATTGTTATCGTTTTAGTGGCTGCACACAGATGTCAGACTTTGCATTTATTAGATATAAATTGCATGGAAAAGACTCCAAAAATGTTTCCCTTTTACTAGTTTACGTTGACAAGAAACTGAAACAATCACGCCCTGGTAATGTGAGCATCAAGTTGAGTTTAACCAAGTTTTTAGAGGATAAACTTGTTTGTGTTTATTCTGCTTTAGAATGCTAATTTGGAAGTTACAAGTGTTTTGAGAAAACACTTTCAGTTTTTATTGGTATGCCAAACCGCATAAAGCTGTTTCAAAAGAGACTTAGTAAATGGATTAAGTTAGTCCAATTGCATCGTCGGGTCTGAATACTGAGTTCTTTAAGATCCATAGTACACTGGCGGCCTCAACTTCCGCAGCTTTTGCAAGGAACGTTTTACTTCAAGATATCTTACAAACATCTGGTTGGAGTAATAAAAAATAAATAAAAAAAACGTTTGCTAAATTCTATCACAAACCGATTGCAGGGCAAGATAATGTTTCCTTAAGATGCCCTTCTTGAATAAATTGTGCTAACAGAAAGACACGAGTCTTGTTCCCTCTTTCAGAGGTGTCCACATGCTTTGAAGTCTCTCGTAGTCCAGGAATGCAAGGCATCTGATGAGAGATAAAATCCTAAAAACAAACAAACTTACATAAAGTTTGATTGGAATTCTATCGAATCATATGCTTGCATGAAGGGACCCTATTTTGAATTGTATTTTTTTTAAATGTATAATAATTTTTCTCTAATAATAATAATAACAACAACAACGACAACGACAATAACAACAATGATAATAATAATAATAATAATGATAATAACAAGAACAACAAAAACAACAACAACAACAGCAACATCAACAACAACAACAACAATAATAATGATAATGATAATGATAATAACAATGAAAATGAAAATGATATTAATAATAATAATAATAACAATAAAATGAAAATGATATTAATGATAATAATAATAATAATAATAATAATAATAATAATAATAATGAATAATAATAACGACGAATAATAATAATAATAATAACGACGAATAATAATAATACGACGAATAATAATAATAATAATAATGACGACGAATGACGACGAATAATGATGATGATGACGACGACGACGACGACGATGATGACGACGACAACAATAATATTTACCATACCCTTTGGGTTTCGATGTGAACACTTGTTTGAATAATTATGCCTTCTACAGCAGCACGCTCTCACGTAATCACTTCATGCAAGCATATGACTCAATAGATTTCCAACCAAATTTAACTAAGTTTATTTAATTTTAGGAATTTCTCATGTCAGCTTGTAACCAGCACATTTTTAGCCTGGTATGTATCTATTAGTTATGAATTGAAATTTGAAGCCGCCCGTGTACTATGGGCCTTTAAGAGTTCAGTATTTAGACCTGACGCTGCACTAATCCATTTACTTACAAGTCTCTTTGAAACAGCTTGATGCGGTTTGGCATAGCTGACAGTATTTTCTCAAGACACTTGTAACTTAAAAATAACATTCTAAAGCAGATCTTCTTACGCCTTGATAATACACATAATTTAATGACCGACAATTTTATCTTCATAATTAATATTTATGAAATCGCTCATAGTCAACTCTAGTGTTCTACTTTCTTAATTCTTATTCTGTTCTTTCAAATTATGGATCTGTCATATAGCTCGAAACATTATTACTTATCGCTTTCGCGGACTATGCATCACTTAGTAAAGAAATTACACACCAACGCATTTTTATCATTTAATACAAATTGGTTTATTACAACCAGAACGCCTTCTGAATCGAAAGGAAGAACTGTAAATTCACATAGGATTTGTCAGACTGATATAACAGTTTGCAGTCAGGTGTTATAAGACGTGTAAGAGGTATAACATTTAAACAGTCGGGTCACGATGTGTCAAGAAGTTGAGCCTTTCAGTAAAAACAAAACCGAGCCAAAGGTTATATCATCAAAAATTTATCGAGCAAGCAATATGTATTTCACGGATGTTATTCTTTATTTTCATCTACTGATCTAAGACTTTAAGTTTGACTTTTTCAGTGTCAAGTGTGCAGGTTTAAAATATAGGCTACTGTTATAAATTTCAGCGTTCTTTGAAAATTCGAAGGAAAAAAATGTTAAGAAGTTAAAAACACACAAAATCACACAGCCACAGGGTCGCCGGATATTTTTTTTTTTTAAGGGCGTCGGTAGAAAGTAATTTAAATCCTTAAAGAAGAAGTAGCACCACCGGGGTAAGAGTGTGAGGGGATTCATGAGAGGACATATTCTTCGCTTCTTTTTTTTTTTATTTAAAGATAAATGTACCCCTAAAAATAATTTGCCACTACAAATCTTATGGAAATTGCTAATGAGCCGTATACTTTGTTCGTTGGGCCCTCGTGTATAAAGCCTGGCATAGATGACAAAACCTTCAACCCAAGTACAAAATATGTCAGCTTGTCGATAGTTTCAAATTGACACATGAATAAACAACGCTACACTGAACATGTTAAAATATGAACATGATGTAGACTGCGTCTAACTCTTGTTTCCGTCCACAGACAGAAATGACTTATGCGGATATCCCGCAGGAAATTCATCATGTATCAAAATAACCATTTTTTTTTAAACTTCAGAACTTGCTCGGAACTTCAGTAAAGTAGACATGCACTTATCTAGGTTTTGGAGTGTTTCATACAAGGAAAGTGACAGATCTTTCAGTTCAACCCCAACTGTGAGGGTGGTCGACAGTCCGGAATCATGCCTATTAATGGGAACATAAATGTTCCTAAAAAGAGGAACATTAAAAATGGAAGCTGAACATCTGAACATAACATTAAAGCCTTATGGCTTTACATATTTCATAAATTAGAAACATGACATTTTGTCAATATTCAATATTCTCGTGTGTTATAAATGTTCCCATTAATAGGTATGCTCACAGACTGATAGAGAACGGACCATGACTCCATCACAGCTAAATCCCCAAAATTGTCATATAAATATAAATGCCGAACTTATAATATCATACGCATGCGCGTATAAGTAGGATGTTTGGTTTGATTAGAACAAAATTGTGTTTTTTTGGTAGAGAGATTGTTCTTAATTTGTATAAGCAGTTAGTCAGGCCTCACCTTGAGTATACTATTCAGGCTTGGAGTCCCTTTCATGAGAATGATAAGTTCATTTTAGAGCAGGCTCAGCGAAGAGCCACTACACTTATTCCCGAAGTAATGATTCTCTCGTATGAATCTAGGTTGCGAATTCTTGGTTTGACCACGCTTGAGTTGAGAAGAGTACGTGGCGATATGATTCAGATTTTAAAGTTCCTATCTGGTAGTGATGCTTTGACTTTTTGTTATATCTTGCATGTTTTAGCTAATCCTCATGTGACACGTGGTAACAATTTGAAGTTGACCAAAGAGTTCTCACGGATAGATATTCGGCGTTTACGTTTTCGCAAAGAGTTGTTAATGAGTGAAATGGTTTGCCTGAGTGGATAGTTAGCTCGAATTCTGTTCATAATTTCAAGGTCAACATTGATATGTTCTTTACTAAGTCTGGGAGTCTTTGATTTTTTTTTTGTGGTGGTGGTGGTGTTAGTTTGGGCTTTTTATGGGGTGACTAACCCTTCTTAGCCCGTAATCTTGTAATGTTAAGTAGACCATTTTTACTGGGGTGTAAGTTGAAGATTTACCCGCGACCTCAAATCAACATATATCCCATTTGAAAATAACATAAACTGCCTCCCTGAGCAGCTGAGAGGATTGACCTGCTTTCGTGGTACATGCTTTTGAATTTTGAGGATATTTGAAAAATGTTATTTTAAGGGGAAAACTGATACCTGAGATGATTTCATCTTATTTCTCAGCCTGCTTTCTTCCTGGTTGGGATTTTTAACATAAAATGGATAAAAAGTGGTAAAATTGAAGGAAAAGCTGTTTTAGATATTAAAAAGTTATGCAAAATTGCAAAACTGTATTGAAAATTGGCAACAAATTCTTGAAAGTGAAGGAAATTTCCCGAAAATGAAATAAACTTCCCGCGGGGCCCGAAAAACTGATACGTGACTGCCTGGGAAGATTTGTCCTCGGCTGTATGCTTTCTCCTCGGTTGTCAGGTTGTATGCTTTCTTTCCAGTTGGGAGATCAAATCGGGAAACTTAGTCAAATTATTGGAAATATAGTCGTAAAATTTCCTAACATTTTCTGTAAATTGCAGGAGATTTTTTGATTAGCAGTAATGTTTAATGGAAAGCAATTTGCACGCTTCTTATAGCCTAATTAGGATAATAGGAGAAAATCCGAAATATCCTTGTGTATTTCATATACAGATTAATTTAAAATTGTTTTCTGATTTCAACTAATAAATCAAAATTGGTTAATCAATTGGCAACTTTGCTTAAAACTTCTTGTTTCGTATATTCTAATCCTTAAGTTTTACCGACCTGATACCAGATTTACCGATTAATCTCAAATTGTACCAAATAGTCTCACAAGCTGTGGAGGGAAAGGGGTAAGGGGAAGGGGGTGGGTGACACCCACCCACCCCAACACCTCTGTTTTACGCCCCTGATCATATGTAGTGAATAAGCAGGCATGGAATAGGAGACTTCCTGTCGACTCTCTGTCTGTGCAGACATAGGCGTCATGTTTGATTGTGGAACACCCGTAACTAACTAAGTGTCTTCCAACCTCCATATCACATCCCGACAGATCCGACAGGTGTATCTACCATATGGCTTAGTGACACAAGCAGGGCTGTTGGGGCCGGTGCAGAATTGGGGTTTGTTCCCTACCACCTATTCTGAAATTTCCACTTAAAAACCGCCAGTGTGATCACCCACAAGGTTTTAGGTAATATAGACTGCTAAATGTATTATAAAAAATGGTTGTAAATATTATCTCAGATTGTACGGTTTTTTCTTCAAATTGGAAGGGCACCACCTTCCGCATCGCAGCCAAAACAAAAATGGAATATGACTTAAGTTTATGACATTTACATGTTTGTTGCCATGGAAATGAATTAGCGAGCTTATTTTGGTGGATTGATTCCAGCAAGCCAAAGTAAAAAATAAATGATTGGGAGTCAAAATACCGTACTTGCTGTAGGGGAGGCTTAACTCAATAAACTTCCTGGATGTTAATCAAGTTTACAAGACATGGATTAAAAAACTGAAAAGAAAAGAAAAAAAAAAAACTTTTTAAAAGGGTTCAAAATGTTCTATGCCACTAAGTTTACTAATTCGTCCCAGCATTTCTATGTTATTTTGGCTGTAGGACATATATCGAGCCCGTATAGCAAAGAAATTGAAAGAAACTTGTTATTTTAGAAAAGGCAAAAAAACAACGTAGCGGTAACTTGATAACATGCTTAAAATTGTGCCAAGTTTATGAATAAAATGATACTTTTACTCCATATATGAAACTGATCGTATTTCACGAGGGCTAGTGGCACATCCATTTCTTTAAAAATAACTTTTTTTATGAGCAATGAGGTGGGGAAGGGGACAATATTTACAACTAGGGGCATGCTTGCCGGTGTATCGCCGGAAAGCATATGCTTTTTTTGCAGTGCCGAAAGTAAACGCTGATCATTTTTTTTGTAAACAACAATTAGTGGTCCAAAATTTGAATCTGAGAGGTACGTTTTCAAAAGGGGTCGTTGACTTGGACAAACCCTCTCGGTATATATTGCCTATTTAATTAAAAGCCAATAGTCAACAAGGAAAAGCAAGTCTTAAGTCTAGTAAACTGGAGGGCATGGTTTCACTATAATTGTCCGCGTATATTATCGCCTTTTGAAGACGATGTCGCGCCATGTTTCCTACTTCCTTTGTTGTCAACTTGCCACAGGGGTAACTCAGGATGATGATTGGTACGTGGATTGGCTGAAAGCTCTGAACAGGGAGCTAAGTGTGTCAATGTGTCGCAGCCAAGTTCGTAAATCTCTTAATCTTAAATCCAAAAGTTTTTGAAAATCCTGAACTGTATGCATGCAAACTCCTGTTTTTGGTCGAGGGAGGGGGGGAGGGGGCTTTTCTCCCACACAGAACGTCTGTAATAATACTGAAGGTTTATGTAGTACGTCGTAAATTACGAATCTCAATTTGCTTCAAAACAAATTTGCTCATTTCTGAGGATTATTTAAAACGACAAAATGTCTGCGGAACTTGTAAGCGAACATGAACACACGCATGGATATTGGAATCTGTTTAATTTGAATGCATATTTACCTATCAATTAATCATCTAAATGCATTCATCTCCGAAATGTTTGAAATTCATTTTGTCAGCCTCCCTCTACAGACAGACAGAAGTCTAAGACTTTTGTCGATATATTGTGGTGTAATAAACGCGATAGAAATATTTATAAAGAGAAAAATATGATTTATTGTGTCAAGGAAATTCCGAAGCGATTAGAAATGGCAAGCAGCTGCAGGCATGTGAAAGTGCAATAATGTTGGTCAAATTGATTTACGTGTCATGACAAGAACGAGCGTGGAAATACAAATGAAGCGTCACGACATAATTCAGAGACAATCGCCGTTAAGGAATGTGATCAACTCTTATTAACGTTCACTTGAACTGTTAAAGTTCTGTGAACGTTGTTTACAACCTTATTAGAGCTAATCAAGAATTCATGAATTACTTGAAAAATAGTAAGCCTATCATCAAAACATAACAAACACAAGTTTCCTTATTTTGCTATAACTATGAATTTTTTTAAACAATCGTTTGATGATTTGCTTACTTTCCCCCGCCCCCTTGCCCCCTCTCCAACTAAACTACTACTGCTATACTACTACTGAATAAAATCGTTCAACCAAATGTTTCTATTAAAACTACACTAGAGTGTAAAACTATATGTTCGACCAAGATGAATTTCTCACCCCTCCCATCGCATTCATATCCACCCGTCCCTGATCATATGTTGCATGCACTGTGCCCCTAAACGTTCTTATGAAGCTGACATATTGTAAGACGGGACTAATACTGTAGTAATTATATAAGAAATATTACACAGGCGTCCTGAAAAGACAACTATGAAGTTTATTCACAATATAACGAGCTCATCGCTCACCACGAGTTTATTGCAAAAATTGAAGAACTAATGAAATTATTTTATCATTTTAAAAATTGATTGCTTGTTTTCATCGAGCTGAAAGGAGAGTGGTTTATGTCTGTTTTATCACCAAGGAAACTGACACTGAAAGACGTTCAAATATGGCAATAATAGAGATAATGAAAAGTTTTTGACAAACAGCATTTTGATTATGATAGCTGTTTCTGGCAGTCAGATTAGAAAAATAGTTCAATGTGGTCTTGTTTTTGTTTTGATGCAGGATTATAACCGGAGAGAGAATCCCTGTAAAACCTCAGAACGGTGGCAGTGGCGGCGTTAGAGGTCACGGGTGCGTACCCCACGAGATCGCTTTGCCACAACCATTCTCCTCCTGAAAATTGTGTATCACGGGCGACATAATTTGTCCGACCTATAGGCTTTGGCCACATAAGACAAAGCTACCTCTCTTCCCCAGGCATAACAAATCCAGGTATCGCCCTGTCTGGTGGCCATACAGTTTGTCCGAGTCCATGAAATATGTATCCGGATTTTTTGTCCAAAATAGATTTGGTCCAATATTCAAGATAATTAACTCTGATACTAACAGAAGATCATCATAATATTTTTACGCGAGTTCACCGGGAAACTTCTGCAGCCCTATCCCCCAGGGCCTTTTAAAAGATTTTTTTTTTTGGGGGGGGGGCTTGGGAAGGGGGGGGGTGGCATTTCACAAAAGAGACGATCTAAGCGAAGCGCCACCATTAGTTGGCGCGTAGATTTCCAAGAAAATTTATGCCAAAATGCCTGCAGGTTGCCTGAAATGGTACTTCCCAGGTCTTGCAATTTGCATCTAAACATTTATTTACATGCCAAAAAAGGGATTTTTACTGGGGTGGAGGAGGAGGGAATGAGCTGAGTGCGGGTGTAGGGGACTGGGGCATAATGTATGTCACAAAAAAGGCCCTGCCATCCCCTGTCCACGCCTGCCTCCTCCTGTCAATGAAAATACCATTGGATGTAACATGCATGAGATTTCCATTTGTTATCGTTCAGGTTGTTTGTTTGACAGGGAAAGAAAGAACAGATTATCAGAAGAAGGAACGACTACAAGTCACCAAAAGGTTTCTTTGAATCAAATCAGACTAATATCATGCGTGTACAGCTTGTACACACCATGAACATTGTGTACACCTTATCAAATTGGTCACTGCCGTTGTCAGGTTACGAAAAATTTACGAGGTGCCCAGTTCAATCCGACAAATTGAGAGTCATACCCTGGAACTTCCGAATTTCGATCTGAAAGTATGATAGAACAAATTATACTTCGTCTGAATGTAAGTCGAAATTCTTGTTATGTGGTTGGTGAGTGACCATCTTCAATTCATATTTCAACATACCAGGGAAATGTCACATGACCCTGCTGGTGAAGAAGTGTACATCATTTGTGACCAGTATCTTAACAGCTTTTCCTCTTAATTCATCTTTTTCTCAAATCAGTACGGGTTGACATAGATGTAAATTTTAAAAGCCAATAAGCACAGGCCTAAGTATACCAACCATGCTGCCTGTGGAACGTTCGTTATAGAAGCAACAATCCTACGATTGACAGTGATGAAACGAAGACATGAAACTGCAGTGCGTTCTTCCCATCCCCATATAGGCGTAGCTAGCTTTCTAAATTGCCTTTTCACCCCCCCCCCCCTCCCCATACAATAAACATCATTTTCCTAAACCCTCCAAAACAGATGTCCTCAAGTTGCCTCTTTATAACCCTGTCCCTGGCGGTTTGGGTGCATCTATATATGTAAGGGTGGGTGCCCGGTGTGGACAGTCCAACCGTACCGTTACTTTTGTGTATGGTGCAGCGACGGGAGGGCAGCTGAAAGGGACCTCATAGGCTTAACGTTATTTCTTAAAAGAGGGAGGGTCCTCAAAAGGCTATGTCAAAGACTTTTCCTACTTTTTAAGAGAGATACTCAACATGATAACGGAACAAGATTTTTGAATGCTTTCTGTACTTTTGTTTCTTTTAAAGTCCTCTTTCATATAAGATAATCATGCTTGACTACTGAACTATAGTCCTTTAATACAGCACGTCCATGACTGCGAGGCTAATTAAGTTTGCATGAATCGCCATGAACCATTTGATGCAAATGTCAGATAGATATTAAAGCAATTACACGGCCATTCATCATTCTCATTTGGTAGTCCCTTAATCTGTTTATCGGTGTAAAAACCTATTAAACATAATTACTCTGTAGAATTTATCATGATGCATACAGATGTATCTTTGCAGTACGTGAGAATAACGCATCTGGTATTTTCTCGAATATGCCTAATTGGACCAGCTCCCTGCACCTAACATTGGTAAAATCGTTAACATGTAAAATGTTAAATGATTTTCTATTAGGCTTATGCTTATAATATTTGACATTTAATAGTCAAAGTTTAATTGGTAATTTCAAACTCCAGAGGAATTTCCTTTAATACGCTCTGAATAAACCACTGTCAACAAGCGGTACTGAGTAAATTTGTTTCTACCGATATTTGTCCACCAGATTTTGCAATAGATTTGAAAGAATGTTGCTTTAAATTGTTAATAGTTCTTTATGAATGGTAGTGAAAAAAAAAAACCGAAAAAAACCGTTCGCAACATGCAGGTAGAATAGATCCAACCCAGACTATATAAATAGAGACCACCGTTTTAACTTACTTTTATTTTATTTTTTCTTCCGTTACCATCATAAAACTTGAATAATGTTTCTAAATTCATGAGAGCACCTAATCCAATGATATGTATAACAGGAAAAACCTGTATTAAACATGACAGACCGAAACGCTCTTCATGTGCTTTCAATATCATTCTGAATACTATTGACGTGTACAAGCTCTTGGGAACTTAAATCTCAATGAGTTTCCAAACATGTAGTTTCGCATTATTTAGTTGAAGTCCCAATTCGACCAGACTGGTATTCCCGTGATATTTCAAATGCGTCATCGATATATCTTATAAAGTTACTAAGAATTCACATCGAAATGCAGGTTCGCGAAATCATTATAAAACAATTGGAAGAACTGGTAGGATATAGGCCACACTGTAGGCCAATTTTCCAAGTAAAGATCGATTTATGTTGTAGAACACAAGGGTGTTGGTCTGTCAATAGTCTAATTTTATGGTTATTTTGCTATTATTAATTTGTTTATTTTCATTACCGCCTGAGGCAGAGGGATCCATGGGGTAATGACCCAGGGAGTCGACCGGTTCGTTCGATCCCCCTTCCCCAAACAGCTCCCCAAATGGTCAAAAACTTTGGCTAAAATGCACATAAATTTTGCTGACCCTCCAAGATTTTGAGGTATTGACTTATTTTTCCTGTTTAGTAAAATTTAGCATCTGAACAGTTTAAAAGACCGGCTGTTTAAACACAATTTTAGGGTCCCTGCTTTCCGTCTCTGTCAGAGAGTGACAACTTCTTTCTTATTCGAGTATTCGGGATGACGTCACAATAACGTGGGTAAATCCGAACAACCAGTTTGTCGACGCGGTGAAAACAAAGCAGTTTACCATTACAGCCAGTGTGAAATCGGTCACTTTTCTAAATCTCTACGTTCGCTTGGGAATTTTTGCAGAATAGTGTTGCAAATGTGAAGGAAATATCGTAGGAAAGATAATTTTGAAGTTTGAAATATATGTACCGTGCCTACTTAGGCTACAACGTGGTTGTGCACAAATCGTAGCATGTTTTTACAGACAGAGTCCCGGATAATGAAAATGCCAGGATAATCGAATACTCAAATTCGAATCATGTTCGAACGTCGGCCAGAGAAGTGCATTTCCCTGATTCTACAACATAATTGCTACAAAACTGGAGGCAGTATTTTGAAACTTTAGCATTTGAGATTAAAAAAAATTGTATAATTTTATTCTCCTTCATTACTTTGTACCGACATTTCCAGATCTTACAAACCTGGAAGTTCGGAATTAGGTTAGAGTTCAGTTTTCTTCGCCACATTGAAATTTATTGGTCGAAGTACATTGACTGGGCCCCGACACCGAGGGGCCGAAAACATGGCCTCAATTAATTTTCAGAGTAAAGATTATCAAATAGGCCTTTACCTCGTCGCCCGATGGGTAATTATCAACAATGGTCCTGTCCTCCACCACCCCTCCCAATATCAAAGATATTAATGGGGCCTGATTGTGTACCTGGTAGTAGCTACAATTTTTGTTTTCTTTTTCCGATTTCACTACACAGAGATAAACAAGACTTTTAATGGAGACAAATTTCATGATCGGAAATGTTTGATAATTGCTTACTTGTCGGGAAAATGTTATAAGCATACTGTTATTTTTCACATCTTCATGTGAGCCTATGTGAATTATGTTGGAAGTAAACTGTATGTCGCCACATCAAAGTTAAAATAGATGGATTTTATGAACCCAAGACTGACTGTTCAACAGTTTGTGGAAGACTTTTCAGCAAATTGGGACTGGCTTTTCACGATATCTAAATATTAAGGGGAAGGGTTGTAACAACAATTCTTAATATCCGCCCTTTGCTGATTTAAATACCACAAATTGAAAATGCAATACATATATGTTAAAAGTATGTTGCAGAACATTATGTAATGTGTTTTTATCCAGCACTTCCACACTTCACAAAATAATTTCCTAAAAAACTCTTTATAATCCGGACTAAATCTTTGTTATATAGGCTACTATTTCCTAAAATCAGAGAAATGTAAGATAAAACTTATTACGTCAACCAAACTTGAAATAAAATGAAAAAGTTGGCACCAGAAACTCGAAATTCGGTGAAGGACCCCAAAGTATTAATTTTAAAATTATTATTGTTACCAGATTACTAATAAAATTATTTTTTTTACCAGCTCAATTGCCTTTTTGTGCTATCTCAAACTCTCAAATTTCTAAATCAAAATATCAAAATCTTTGACTTTTTGGGTTCATGTGATTTTGTCTTCTTTAACATAAGATGAACCTGCAAGATTACTTTTGAAAATGTCACTTCCATTCTTTGACATATTGTTTCAAACGTCCTCGAAATGGCAGAATGATGGGGAGAAAATAATATATTGTGATGCGTTTTGCAATTTTATTGACGAAAAACGTTTTTATATTCAGATCAAAATCGAAAATTTGTTAGTATGCTGGTAGATATCTGTCAAAGATGCTAAAAAGTTATGTATTTATTTACAAACGATATTTTGTTTCCATCGTTATCGACAAAATGATCTTAGGCCTTCTTGCTCATTATACGTAGCAAGCATAGGTGTAGGAACCGGGGCACTGAAGAAAGTACCCCCCCCCCCCCCCCTCCCCACCTCCACTTTTTCGAAAAATGACAAATTTACCTTTTTAAAAGTGAAAAGTGTCCCTCAATTACTGTCCAAATAGTAGGAAACTGGCGACTTTTGTAAGTCCCATGTACGGGAATGTGTCCTTATTTGAAGAAAGCCCATTTAAAAAAATAAAGTGCCCCTTTTACTTTTACTTTACTTTGTTGTTCTGGACTCACTTATGCTATCTACAGATTGGGATGGGGGAGGGAGAAAGTTCCCCCTAAAAGGTCGTGCCCAGCACTTTTCGAAAGCTTCCTACACCCCTCTTACATGTGTTAGCAATTCAACTACCACATTGGTGTAAAAGGTGACCCATAAATGGGTCAATTTTCTACGCATTCATTCACCTGTCCTGCTTCCAATTAACAGTTACAGGAGGTCGCAGCTACTAAGGGTAGGTGTGCGGTCATCCGTTTCCAATATCATCTGCATGTCTCACACACTCCTTGAGGTTGAGACCCGTCCATTATTTTTGTTTATGTCAGTCAGCCAGGTCCTCCGTGGTCTGCCTCGAGCCCGTCTACAATTCTTCTTCCCCGTCATGAGTAGCTTCTGAAGTTCCTCTCCCCTTACAGCAAAATACTTAAGTTCCCTGGGCAATCAAGTTATTGAGGTTCAAGCATTTTCCTTTTACTTTGAATGAAACGTTTTTGTTACTCATATGTGTTGTATATGGGATTTTAAGCATTTTCCTATGAAGGTACATTTCAAAAGCATCAATCTTCTTTATAATTTGTTGATTTAAATCCAGGTTTCACAAGAACATAGGAAAGTTGACAAAACATAGCATCTAGTGAGCCGCTTTCGAGTTGCAATTTTTACTGATTTAGAAGTTAAAATGTCTTCAACGCAGTCGTGTTTATAAATATTGGCCTGGCTATTTCGATTCTTTGTGTTATCTCTGTGTCTGTTGGTCCATTCCTGTGATTGGTCGACCTAAGTACTTGAACGTCTTAACCTGTTCTGATCACATTCCCTCTACCACAATGTAAACCTTCGGTTTCACCGCTGCTGTACTGACCACCATTGTTTTTGTATTTTTCACATCCATCTTGAAGCCTCTGTTCTTACTTTCTTCATCTAACATGTTGACAATCTTTTGTAGTGATGCTTTTGAATCGGCAACAAGGGCGGTGTCGCCCGCACAGCGCAAGTTTGTTATGCTTCTAATTTAAAATGCAATTACTTATAAATCCCATATCTACTTATATTGGTGCACAAGTTTTGTAGCCCTTCACGAGGGTCAAAAAGTTTTGATGAATATTTATGAGTCTTGAAAATTACGCCCTCACTTTTGGTTTTGTACACTTTATGTGAAAGGATCTTTACTTTGCGGAATTACCTATCTTTGTTCAATTAAAGTCCGAGAACGTACCCGCATATAACCACGTAAAATATGGGATGTAGTCAACGATCTGGTATGTGTTTGTATGTGTGTGTGTGTGTGATTGTTGGAGGGTGTGTGCAAAGGCCGTGAAGTCCGGTCCGAACTTTACGTTCCCTAATTAAAATAAATCGCAGTCCTTTGAAATAGGCGCTTATCCAATACTTTCTTGTCATCTTTCGAGACCACGCTTGCTGGTTTATATTTGAAGAAAGCCAAAACATAAAAGGCAAGGGATATGGTCCTACTTATCACCAACGTGGCAAACATTGATATGGCAAAGTCCTTGTTTCTGTATACCCAGCAAGTACTACGATCACAGTCATGCTGCCAGAGTAAGCAAGTGTTGTCGATAAGCCGTCCCATAACAACTGGACCTGGAACGGAACCTGAAATAAACGTAGATGAAAGAATGATGTGAAAATCACTGAATTAACGGTATGGTGAGCCTGGGGAGCCACGGAAACGTATTACCCCCACTTCCTCCTTAAAAAAGTTGTGAACCTCTTAAGAATTACGCTGGACAAAATTTGTCTGTTTAATGATTCCCCCTTAAGCGACACTATCCCCAGCGAGACTGACATAAACATTTATAAGCAGTGCCAAAATTATAAATGTGGTGGTCCTGGGCTCATTCTGATGTGAGGAGCCCCATTCATAAAATTTTCACCCATAAAATAAATCGTAACTTAACATAATCCCATTCACACAATTCTTAGCAACCGAAAGGTCCATGAAAGGGGCCCCACAGCGAGGAAGACGGTCATAAATGGGGGCCCTGTCTAAGCAGCCGACGAAGTCTGTGAAAGGGTCCCCACATCGTAGAAAGTAATCAGAATAGAACCCTATCTAAGCAACCGACGAGGTCCGTGAAAGTGCAGGCGATCAGGAAAGGGGCCCAATCATAGCAACCGCTGAGGTTCATGAATGGGCACACGAAAACGATCAGAGAAAGGACCTATCTTAGCAACCGTCGAAGAGCCTCTGGTCCCAGCGTTACGCCACTGCATAGCGCAATTTCATAGCATAACTACAGGAAAAATGCAAGACAACCACATCAAAAGACAATGATAATGATAAAGTAAATAATGATTTAAAATATGAAACATTACGTTTTTGTCATATAGTAGTATAGGAAATTAAAGGTTCTCGGCCACCGTGTTTCTCAACTGCTGCTATCTAGCTATAACCTCAGTAAAACAAATGTTTTACCTCGTTAGATCGCAACATAGCACATTGAGAAAAATGGTGATCCGAGAACCCCTAATTACCTATACTACTACTATTTACTACTTAACTATTTATAGCACAGTCCTCAGACCATCTGCCAGGACTGGACTAAAAAACAATTAGGAATATATCTAAGATTTTTAGGTGGTAGTTCTGTGTTAAAAGGAATAACCTGTAGTTCTTCTCTTACAAATGATCTTTTGGGATAGTCATTTTCTGATCCTTTTTCTGGGGAGGAAGATTCTATATAGTATACTATGGGCTGATTTTTCTTTTATAATATAATTGCTGATTTTATATGGTTTTATTGACCATATTGGATCTGTTGCTCTCTTTCTAGTATCATTCTCAGCTTCCCCAGGAGTATATAAGTATCGAACTAGAGCACCACTTTTAAACAATGATTCCTTATCACCAACTTCGCGATTTTTTTGTGGGGGTAATGATGGAGTCTGCTGAACTGATTTTATTTTGATAGCTTCTTTCGGTTTCAACTGAATCAATCTTGTTTCTTCATTATTCAACGCTTTAATCACATTGTACACCTTTTAAAACCACTCTTTTAAACGTTCAGAACCACCTGAAGCCATCTCTTTAGCATATTGATGTGAAAACAATCTCTCTGCCAATGTTCTATTAAATCTCTCTACAATACCTTGTGCTCTATGATTTCCTGCTTCACCTCTAATAACAGCTTCTATTTTCAAAGTGGATTTCTGTTATCAAAATGGACTGCAATCAAGCCTTTACATTACCATTATACTCTTTTTTTGGTACTTAATACACTCTGACCAGACTGCCAGAATAACAAACACAAATTGTGTTAGATATTCTGGTACAGATTTAATCAAATACCAAAAGAGGAGTATAATGGTAATGTGAAGGCTTTATTCCAGTCCATTTTGACAATAGAAATCCATTTTGAAAATAGAAGCTGTTTCTTTGAATAGTAACATTGTATTTATTAATTAAAGTAGTAACACTAGCCATAAATTCTTTTCCAGGGTCTACTTAGATAGTTTTAGGAAATTTTAGAGGACTTCTTTAATAGATTCTTTTAAATGCATTTACAACTTGAATTGCTGTTTTATCTGTTAAGGCAGTTTCTTTTAATCTGCTTGCCACATCAACCACCATAAGAGCAAATTGTATATTTTCCTACCAACTTGATCATGAGGTAAAAATTATAAATCAGCTTGAGGCATATCATTTGGTGTCGCGCTTGTACTAAATGTGCTTGTTGGTCTTTGGTATATATTTTGGAGCAGCTCGGTAAATTTGCCACAATGCTTGTTTGGATAACCATTTTTTGCTATCTTTTCTGATAGTCTGGCCTCTTTTGCCAACTTTTTCCCCGCGCTTTCACCTTACCAAGCTATAATGTATATTCTGCAACTTAGATGTTATTCTATTATCCATTATAATATATATATATATATATATATAAATATATATATATATATATATATATATATATATATATATATATATATATATATATATATATATATATATATAT
>JAIGNY010000962.1:1440000-1475000 GCA_020152595.1 Chiridota heheva | reverse complement strand
AGCACTTTCCAAAGTATATTTTTGAATTTCCATCGGCTGTTACAGCAACTAATCTATTTCTTTTCATTTCTAAACTGTGCTTTTTTTTGAGCTGATTTTATTTGAACTTTCAGAGAGCTGTGCTCCGGGGGTCTTTCTTGTTCACAAAGTACGTATATCATTTCTTCCATGTTGTATATATTAGATAAAATAAACTTTACTTTTTTTGTCTAGCTCCTGTAAATATTTCCTACAAATGTAAAAATGATACAATAAAAGTCTATTAAAGAGGATTATCGCTATAGAAGTAATCGTATTCAATAGAAGAAATACCATTTCAATTGTATATAATACAGAAAATTATAATGCAATAAGTAATCTAGAAGTTACTTATAGATAACTTGTAAGTAACTCATAGATAACTTGTAAGTAACTAATAGATAACTTGCAAGTAAGTTATAGATAAGTTGTAAGTAACTTAAAGATAACCTATAGTTGATTTATAAAAACTTTATAAGTTAACTTATAGTCTTTTCTGACAGACTGCTTATCTAATAGAAACTTTACAAATCAGTTAGACCTCCGTCAGGACAATATCTAGCTCGTCCGGCAGGACAGCTATTCTTGAAGTATGCAATATTCTGCCGGCTGATCCGTTTTTAATATCAACTTTGAATGTTTTACTTGTTTTAATATATTTACAATTGTATTACTTTTTTCTTAATCAGGAATAAGATCATTTTCCAGTAAACAATTTTAAAATAGTCGCGGTCTTTACAGTCTTTATAGTAAAATAAACAAACCCATTAGAGCTGTTCCCCAAATCTTTTAGAACCGAATTATATCTTTGGGAAAGAATCCAAACACTCTGATGGGCATGTCGTTTACTAAAAGCTAATTTGGATATCATGTTATATGACAATTGATATGATATTTCTTTGTTGATGCACAGTCATCAATAATAAAGAGTGTAGTATCTCCTTTTAAAAATTGAAAATATATTTCAAGGTAGTCATGTATTTTGTTTTCCTCAGCTTTTAAATCACATAGGTCACATAAATAAATATCTGAATAACTCCAAATCCATTTTCTATTTTGATATGCTTTATTCCATTTTATTGTTGGACAAATGATAACAATATGCTTAACAAATACAGATAACCCCTTTTTCTTGGGGTGTTTTTAAAAGATTTAACACAAACTCTGTCTTTCCACCAGTCCACACCCCGTTTGACCACAAATTAAGGAAGAATGAGAATACATTGGAAACATACCTATGTTTATAAAATAAAGTTTCTGAGGAAACATTGTTCTAAAAGCTATTAGAGAGCCTTAACTAATTTTCCTTCTTGTATATCTAATTGTGCATCTGTGATTATGTAGATATAACATTTAAATGCTCCAGCCATTTCAGAAGTAGTTCTCTAGCTGAATAGTAATTCCTTCTGAACCATTTTCAATCCTTCGCCCACTCCCATGTAAAGTATTATCATCATTACTCCTCATATCCAACCAAAGGGCATATTTAGTCGTTAAATATTCATGTAGTTTAACATTCGCTAAATTGTGTGCTTTTACTACATTCACACCATGTTCTGCATTAGAGTCGCAGAAATATTTGTGCATGTCATTCCAATGCTGATATCTAAATAACCTTTGAGCGTACTATTAATTTGGTTTTCCCTCTATTGTAATGGTTACTGTATCTATATTTGGATTGTAGTATTTGCTAGTGTCTCGTTTATATTCAGCCCCACCACCACTATAAGAGGGATCTTCAAAAATCATCAGAATTCCTTTCATGCTTTTAGCTGGTGTATTTAGATTGATGTTCCAAATGGTGTCACTTTTATTCAGAGTAATATTTCTATGCCGGAGCACCCTCTCATACAATATTGTTGCTCTTCCTTGGTACATATTTCTTATCGGTCTAGTTAATTCTGGATTTATTACCATTTCATATTCTAAGCTTATTCCAGTCAGTCTATCACCTAATCCCAATTGATAAGATGGCATGTGATCTCGAAGAATTTCAAAATCTAAAGGTATAGAAAATCTGTTGCCAAAGGCATCAGCAATTGTTTTACCATCTCCAATATTTTCCCCATCCGTTTTATCCGCAGCACCTGCTCTTATTTTACCAATATTATCATCTCCACCCCACTCGTATTGGAATGAAATCCTTGATATGCTAAATTTATTAATTGATCTTTAGTCAACCACAAATCTTTATAACAATGGTAAACATCTGCATCATCGAGTTATCAAACTTCAATTCCTTCAATCTTAATTGAGATCTTTTTTACTTTGGCCCTACCTAAGTCATGTATAATAGTTCGATTTACATCATCATCAGAATTTAAAAATATGTTAAAAGCTAGTCTCGCAGATATGGGGACAATAACAACCTGTGATCCCAAATTTGGAAATTGAACAATTAACAGTTCGTTTTGATTTATTGTACTAGGATTATTTGCAACGATTACAGTTTGTCGTACACCTTTCATGGCCAGCGGTATTTTGAGACTGCGATATGGATTTAGTCTATGTCCGTATTGTTCTGACATTAAATATATTAGGCAAAATACAATTTTACAACAAAAAAATTAATCATTGTCCTGATGACCTGACATAGTTGTAAAAATAACTAGACCGTCCGTCGGGATTATAATTTTACAATTTTTTTATATATATATATAAAATCATGTCATTTGAAATGGGTGATTATGCAAATGATTTCAAGAATTCCAAGAATTCCAAGATGAAGATCAGGGTATAGAGGAAACTTTTTTTTTCAAGATAAATATATAGACACTTTCCAGAAGGTTAACTAATACTAGATATTAACACAGATACATCACGTTCTTCTCTACATCGAGTTCAAGTCGGGGTCTCTCAGAGTTAAACCTTGAAGTAACTAAAACTAAAATAGATGCATTTTATAATGCTATGGAAAAAGACTACAAGCTGAAACCAGCTTATAGGGATTATAGTAAGTTTGTTTATCGTAATGAAAGGCTTTATCTTAATGGTAATGAACTAACATATGCAAACAACTCCACAATTGTTTTAGCAATAGGCACTCTAAAAACTAAATATGGTGTTAACTTTTTCAGACAAGATCTTGGTTTACAGATTATTCCCCCTCTTTTAAAATTCGGCGAAAGCACGAGCAAGTATTTTAACTGAGCAACAAAAAACTTCTGAAATTCAACATAAAAGTATGGAGATGAGTAATTTACCCAAAACTGCTACAGATGTTGAGCAGGTAATTGTTGAAATAAATAGTATTATCGGTAAAGATGAGACTAGCACACAAACTGAAGGTCTATCACTTCGTGAATTACTAGGCTTAGATCAAGCTTTGCAGAGAACGAAAGGAAAACTAACAAATAATTTAGGAAAGCTTTCTGCCTTAGATGAAGAAATTCTGGTAGAACAAGATAATCTAGCTCAAGCAGAACGTAGAGGGAATACAGAGCAGCACAATGAAATAAGAAAAAGAATAAATAACTTGCAAGATGAGAGAGAGGTGAGATTGGAAGTCGCTAGCGAGAATAGTAAAATTTTGAGAAGTCAGATAAACAGAATAAAAGAAACTATCAGTAGAATATTAGAAACAGATACAACTTTAAAAGAGAGAATAACAACTTTATTCCGCGAGTAAAGTGTAACATTTGTGAGCATTTTATCTGCTTTGGCTTTAGCTATTAGTACTATTGTTACATCTATAATGTCAGCCTCTATTAATAACACAGCTATCCAAGCCCTACACCTCCCACTCAAAGTGGAGGAAATGCTAAAGAATGGATCAAAGATAAGCTTAAATATCTATTAAGTCTTTAAAACAAAAATAGGAGTAAAAACTTTAGAAATGCTTCCAGGCATTATTGGAGCTGCAGTGTTATGGTTATTTAGTTTATTAAGTAGGACCGTTTTATGGTTGGCTGAACATGTTTGGGCACTTATTACAAATGTAGCATTTTTATTGTTTCTTTATTTTCGAAAAGCTTTGGCCTAAGGCCCGATAAGCTAGAAAGATAATTCCAGTAATTGCTATAACACCGACAACTAAAGCTAATTTTTCATTGTCGTATTTATCTCCTGAAGATAGGATATCTTCCAATGATAAGATATCATCTCTGGAAGATAGGATATCTTCCAAGGACATCGTGTCTCTGGAAGATAAGATATCTTCCGATGATCTATGCTCTTCTGGAGAGCTCTGATCTTCGGAAGATCTCTGATCATCGGAAGATATCTTATCTTTCGGAGATGATAATTGATCGCCGGAAGATCTCTGATCTTCCGAATTGATATCCCTGCGAACACCTAGTGAGATATCGAAATTCTTAGATGAAGCAATTTGTATGTTATTGTTATAATTTACATATGTACCTAAACGCAAATTCATATCAGACTTCTTGCATATTGCAATCTATCTTGGTATCTTTGAATGCTTTGTGATAAGTCGCCTTGGAAGGTAGTTCCAGAGGAATTGATTAAGTCTTCTATAATGTTGAGGAATTGTCTTTTTGCATCGTATTAAGTATAGTAGTTTTTGTTTGAGCCTGCGATCTTTATAATGCATACACATATTATTAAGTTCTCATGCTTTCATTTATTTGTTCTATTCCAATATCTGTAAATCCTTCAGATTTAGATATAATAAATTCATTCCACTGCATCAGATTGTTTTAGGTAAGATACAGTATATCTAGAGGGGTGATTACCAAAACTCATTACTGTTGCATCAGAATAATCATTTCTTTCGGCGTAATTATGTCCAAGGTTTTAAATGTCATAATCAGGATTTCCAGTTATTGGTTGATATCTTCCGCTTAAATAATAATAGGGCATACCTAATCCTTCGCTGTTGGTATCTTTATGTTGTTTGTAGTTAGAAAGAGGTGAAACATGAAATATTCTACAAATTTCTTTGTAATTTGCAATATTTATGTTATCATGAAAAGCATTCCTATTATTTTGAAATGGACTTGGGCAGAACAATTGCTGTAATAATCTTCTTGCCTAATAATAAACATGAAATCTATAAAATGAAATAAAAACCTTCTGATTCCAAAATCAGAATTCGAATCTACTTACCAAAACAAATGATCTTGCCAAATGCCACATCCTGTGGTTGAACACCAAATAAAAAAAATTCAACTGATTTTGCCAGAATTGCAATTTTCTACTAAGATCGGAAGCATTTCAGTCATATACAATTGTATCACTTGTTACATGAGATAGTGTATAGCTCATAAATAAGTTTGAAAAATTTATTGTTGTCCTCTGGCATGACCGGGAAACATAAATACTTTGATGAATAAAATCACGACCTGTAATCGTTTTGTCAGGAGGGTTTTCATAGATACTGCTTACTTTATAATGTTTTGATGGATTACTGGTAAAAGCTTTTGGTAGGTCCATATATAAAATACATTTTAAAAATTACAAATTCTGCAAAATATAACAATAATATATACAATGCAACATACCATTGAAGTTAAAGACTTTAATACTCCAATAATTCTCCAACAACCCATTAGCTCTGGACGGAAAATAATTATGAAATATGTTATTTATCGGATAGGCTACTATAATGTGTCCAAAGGAGAAAGAAGCGGAAAAAGTGTTTGTAATAGACCCCGGATTTTATAATCTTGAGGATTTAACTAAAATGCTACCTAATGCACTTCTGTGGCTAACAATAAATGTTAACAAATATGCTGGTCTAGTATCATTTATAATTCCAGTAAGAAATATTCTTAGGTTGTCGGTTGATATTGCAAAATTATGTAAAATAATTCTGGGTGGTTGTTTGAAAGTGAATATCATTGTAAAGTAGATTTTCAACCATTTAACTTAATCTATTTATTTACACTGCAATTGAATTTCTTCAAGTGATAATTTTTTCAATGGAAAGCCTTCAATACTTTTGAGTGTTATTGCTATACAAAATAAACCTTTGGGAAGTAGCGTGCATATTTCTTTTGAACATAGCTTGGAAATGAAGCAGCTGGTACCTGGAATAATAAGTGAATTGAAGTTTAGTAATCAAGATGCTTCAGGAAACGAAATTGATAATCACACCTTGCCTTTTATATTATCTTTAGAAATAATGTAATAATATGACGGGCTTAGAGATTATAAAGATATATTTACTAATCTGTAAGCCTGTCGCGGCAAGTGACATTAGAATAAAAGATTATATATATATATATATATATATATATATATATATATATATATATATATATATATATATATATATATATATATATATATATATATATATATATATATATATATATATATATATATATATATATATATATATATATATATATATATATATATATATATATATATATATATATATATAATATATATATATATATATATATATATATATATATATATATATATATATATATATATATATATATATATATATATATATATATATATATATATATATATATATATATATATATATATATATATATATATATATATATATATATATATATATATATATATATATATATATATATATATATATATATATATATATATATATATATATATATATATATATATATGTATATATATATATATATATATATATATATATATATATATATATATATATATATATATATATATATATATATATATATATATATATATATATATATATATATATATATATATATATATATATATATATATATATATATATATATATATATATATATATATATATATATATATATATATATATATATATATATATATATATATATATATATATATATATATATATATATATATATATATATATATATATATATATATATATATATATATATATATATATATATATATATATATATATATATATATATATATATATATATATATATAGTATGAGTATCTATGGACCAAATTACCCTAAAGATGTTGTTGGGGAAGATTATGATGATGATACAATTAAGAGAAGAATTCAAGATATCCATTCAGAATATAGAGTTACAAAAAAAGGAGTTGCACTTAATGAGCAAAATGCTGTAACACTTTTATATAACGATGAAGATATAGTCATTCAGTGGATTACAGTCGTAAAACAACCACATTTTTTATTAAAACAGATATACCCACAGAGGCCCATCATTTATGCTATGAGAATTAAGGGCAGATCTCAAACTGGTTTAACTGGAAAATTGAGTAATTATCAACCGCAAAGATATAATTTTTTTACTGAAAATGGACAGAGCTACAGCCAATTTGATGTAAATGTTTCTATATATACATTGAGTGTGGTGTATGTACTAATAGCTTGATTTCATGTAAGTTTGTTGGTGATGCTGGTTCTGTTTGTTATGAAATCAAAGCATATCCATAAGTTAAAGAGGCTGAAAAAATAATAATACATATAGTATTTTTAATATAAAATTTTAAATTTGGTTCCATATATAAATGGAACAAAACGCTAGAACTGAACCGTGTCCCAAATTTTGATAAACTTTATCCTCAGTTGGAGAATACCTTGGTAAATGTTGAAACTTTCAGGTTACAAAAAATTGATGATATCAAAAAGGAAATAGAAAAGAAAAAAAAAATCAAGCGTGAATCATTGTACAAGAAATACAATAAATTTATAAATATCTTAAAATATACAGTAACTACTGTTGAAATAGCAGGCATTGCAAGCGGCACTACAAGAATTGCCTCTTTTGCTGGAGTAATTACAGCTCCCATATTTATCATCGCCGAAGGATTTGCAACTGGCTGTGGCATTACATCCTTATCTAGAAAATATTCTCTCGAAAACTTTCTAAATTAAATACTATATCTAACATCATTTTACAAGTATTGGAAGATGGTGTAATCAGCCAATTTTTTATTGAAAATTAATGAATTTAAAAAAAATTCTAGAAAGAAAGATGAAGTAAGGCAAAAAATGACATCTGAAAATGAAGTTCATTTGAAAAAGGCTTACAAAAGAGTTTGAAGAAAAAACAACAACAATATATCAACAATTCAATAGCTGAACAGCTTGAAGAGATTAAAAATAAAGCACCGAACAAATCATTTAAAAACTTGCGACTTAAAGCTGCAAGTTTTTCTTACTATTATCAAGTCCTCCCGGACTGGCTAAATTTTTAGAAACTTGATAAGGAACGTGCAGAAACTTGATAAGGAACGTAGTAAAAAATTGATTAGGAACGTAGCAGAAACTTGATAAGGACCTTAACAGAAACTTGATAAGGAACGTAGCAGAAACTTGATCAGGAACGTAGCAGAAACTTGATAAGGAACATAACAGAAACTTGATAATGAACGTAGCAGAAACTTGATAAGGAACGTAGCAGAAACTTGATAAGGAACGTAGCAGAAACTTGATAATGAACGTAGCAGAAACTTGATAATGAACGTAGCAGAAACTTGATTAGGAACGTAGCAGAAACTTGACAAGGAACGTAGTAAAAACTTGATAAGGAACGTACCAGAAACTTGATAAGGAACGTAGCAGAAACTTGATCAGGAACGTAGCAGAAACTTGATAAGGAACGTAGCAGAAACTTGATAAGGAACGTAGCAGAAACTTGATAAGGAACGTAGCAGAAACTTGATAAGGAACGTAGCAGAAACTTGATAAGGAACGTAGCAGAAACTTGATAAGGAACTTAGCAGAAACTTGATAAGGAACTTAGCAGAAACTTGATAAGGAACGTAGCAGAAACTTAATGCCTAAAGTTAATTAAAATGAATTTAAATGAATAAATTTTAGAATATATGGATTCATCTGCAGATAATAATTCCTATAATATCATAGATAAATTAATTATTAACCAATTAGAACGTGAAAACAGATTTCTCAAGGTGGTTTCTCTTTTTCTAGTTTTCTTTATTATTACTGAAAAATACCATGATATGCAAATATAATTATGATGGACACAGAGGTAATGTGTTTATTTTATCTTCTAGAATATATCTTTTACTATCGAATGGAGATAGTGAAACTTTATTCATTTCTATCGTGAATAGAAAATATCGAAAAAAATGATTAAACGATCTTATTTATTTTTAGACGATGTGAAATTCTTTATCAAATAATATACAGTCTTTGTACATTTGGTGAGTTAAATCATGTTGTACAACATTCCATTTAACGCAGTTAGCTTTTTTAAGGTCTTTCCAACCGCCAACTGTGGAAACAGAATACATTTTATTTCTTCCTTCCTACATAATTCTTACTTCCTACATATTCACATATTAGAACTCCATTCATTTCATCTTTCATTTTATCGACGAGTACTTTTTTATTTTGTAAAGAAAATAAATAATGATTTGGAATATAATCACTTGTATCATATAAATTTACATTATTATTAAGCATATCTTCATATGCATCATCTGTAAATGTATTTATTATAAAACTATCTGTATCATCTGTATAAAGTATTTTATAACTTTTAGGTTCTCCAATTTTGTTAGGATATTCAGATTTGTATCCAGAATAATATAAATAATACACGTATTCTTTGGATAAATCTAGTATAGCCATTTCAACATCAATTGGTTTATTCATGTGTAATTTTTGTTTAAATGTCTCTTTAGCACATAATTCTTCTTTAAATATTTTTATACCTGCATAATTTGGTGAATTAAATCATTCTAATGCTTTTTTCTGCCTTTGTGAGTTGTTAGTAGGCCTACTTACTATTTCAATATCTCTACGATTTCTAATATTTTCCATTTTTTACCGAATACACACAAGTTCATAGAAATCTTTGTCGAATTTATTCTTTGGTTTGGCTCTCAATGCTAGATTATTTTCTATATATGATTTCATCCAACTTTCCTGTCGAAAGGACAATGTTCTATGAACATTTAAAACTTTAAATTCCTAAACTAATATATCTATATATATTCTGTTCATGTATTATGTACTTCGTATGGAGACCCATATGAGGAACTAACTTCTCACATTTAAAATATAAATGGTTAATGTTTTTTTCTTCTGCCAGCTCATGTTGGTAGGGAGATAAATCATTGAATTTAATATGTATTCTTTCTGGTGCTGGAGGATAATCTTTTAATAATTCCAATTATGGAGTTCCTTGTTTAGGAGGCAATAAATCTACTTCATAAATTAATCCTTGCTTATAAATGTTACAACTATGGCTTGTTGGATTATTTTTAAGAATCGTTTTTTATATGCTTTTTCTAAGAATTCTTCATTAGTTATTTTTGTGGGCAAATCTATTTGAATTGGCCTCTTGGTAATTTCTTTACCATTACTGTTAGATATAAACTATTAACATCAAAATACATAATAAAGTTTGGATTAGCAGATGGAGAATCTAAAGATGTAAATTTATTTTTAGCTTTACAATATCTTTTGCTACATACCGTACTAATTCCCCTACGAATTCCACGTTCGATAAAATGAACCATATCTTGCTGTTCTTCAGTCAATAATTCTAGTTTTACTTTAGATAGTTTTAACAATGCATCTAATAATAATCCATGAGCAGAGAAATAATGAGCTGGATCTAATTCATATGTTTTAACACTAGTTTTGCTAACGTTCTCAAATATATCAGCTAAAAGTAATACATTTATTTGAAGATATAAATTATGAAAATCAAGTAATGAAATACATTTAAATATATTTCATACATTTTGAGCATGTTCCTAATTTTCAAGAGAACGAGCAATATTATTCACATTGTTATAGAATTCGTCAACAGGAGGTAATTCAGTTTCGGATAACTTATCTAATGAATCCATATAATCATGTAGATAAACACCTTTTTGATATAAAAATTTAATTTTTAACTTGAAAAAGAATCCCTTAGAATATTAAATTGATCATTTCCTCTCCCAAAGTCATACAAAATTTTCTACTAATGTATCCAATGAAGTAGCCATAATTGCATAGAATCAATAAATATTAATTGTCCTGTTTCTATTTCTAATGTAAATGATAAATATTTTTCATAATTAAATGGAATACAAGAAGCTTTATCGTTATCGTTATCATCTAATGCACTTATGGGGAATTATATCGTTTTAAGCTATGAAATACAACATGTACTTTTAATTTGTTGTATTAATGAATAATTTGTGATTATAATTTTGATAAGCTGCACCTCTGAATTTTCTAGTAAAATGATGATGATCTCGTACTTTTTCAAGGCCATAATCATAATATTCATCAAAATCATCATCTGATATACACACAGGAAAACCTTCACCACAAACTCAACAAATTTTAGATGATTTGAATATTTTTTCATCTTTGGTGATAATCATTTATCTTGAATATCCTTATAAGTTTCTTTTAAATTTAAAAAATTAAAAATTGCTTAAATAATCCATTTCTTCTTTAGTACTTGCTGTGATTAATATTTGTATATGTATTTTACCGTTATGGATAAGAACGAATAAATAACTACATGCTTTACGTTCTTGTATTTTATTTCTCCAACTTTTAGCGTTATCATCAAGAGAGGTGTTCTGTTTTTGTTCTAATATGCATTTAAAATCGGTATAGATAATAAATGGAACTTTTCTCATTTTGCAATAATTTCAAACTGTAATATGTTTGCAGGATTTCCTTTATTTGGACCCCATTTGCATTTTGTAGTTGTAGGAAATGTTTCTTTATATGCAGGAGTACTAATACTTATGCATATTTTTCTATGTGCATCTCTTATCTACTCTGAAGTTAAATGATAATCGCATAAATCACAGAAGACTTTTTATGTGAATTTCTTGTTATTACATTTAATAATCTTTCATGTTTAAATATCAGATCATAATGACCATTACTAGAAGTTGTTAGTTCTTCTGATTCCTTATAAATGTATAATAATCTTATTTTTTCTATATCAGGATTGTGTTTACTATAATAGATAAGGAAAATTTCATTTATATTCTTGGCATTTTCTAAACATTTATATACATTGATAGCGATGTTATTTTCTTTTTCTATTCCAGGAATATCTGATGATTTTACTGAAAATGACTTAATGTTGATTTCTTTTTCATACTTATGATATTTAGTTACTCTATATTTATGAGTTTCTGGAGGTGAAAATGAGCAAGCAAAGACCATAAGAAACATTTTTTATTATTATTTTGCACATTGGTTACACATTTTTTATTTTAATGAATTCTGGGGTTTTAATAAAACTAGATCTAATTATAGGATTAAATTTAACAAATTTGATATACATATTTGTAATAGCTTCTATAATAAATCCTGATTCATGAGCACCATAATCTTCTTTGGCTAGTAATTGAGTAACCAAGTCGGAAAACACAGAACCGATATCTTCCACACCCATAATTACAGCTGGTTGTGTTTTGTAATAAATTTGTTTTCTATCAATAGGCCTATATTCATGATCTTTAGAATGTATTTTCTTTTTTGCAATTGTAACCTTTATAGTGATGCCAATTTGATAAGACCCAAGCTCATTATATTGGTCTGTTAGGTCTTGTATTATTTTTTGTTTATTTTCTCCAAAAAAAGGATTGAATGCTTTTATTGTTTACAACATTGTTTGATTTATCATATTTTACTTTATCTTTCTTTCTAATATATGAATAAATATATTCAGTAGCACCCCATGTTTATTTAACTTATTAATTTTTTGCAATACTAATTTGTCATTAGAGTTCAACATTTCTGGATTAAAAATATCTTCTTGATTTGACCTAAGTTTATCAATTCTGTTATTAATTTTTTCTAAAGTTATTTCTCTATCTATGACATTTTGGGCTACTTTCTCGGTAAAATGTGTAAGTGTTATTTCTTTCTGAATAATTTTGTTTAAGATTGTTAAGTTTTTTCCATGTATATATCTAAATAAATATATTCCTAATTGTTTTTTAGTCCAGTCTTGGCAGACGGCCTGAGGACTGTGCTATGAATTGTAAAGTAGTGAATAGTAGTAGTATAGGAAATCAGGGGTTCTCGGATCACCATTTTTCTCAATGTGCTATATTGCGATTAAACGAGGCAAAACATATGTTTCACCGCGGTAGAGAGCTAGATAGCACATTGAGAAACATGGTGGCCGAGAAACCCTAATTTCCTACACTACTCATATTGTTGGGCAATACACATTTCCAATTTTGAAGAATGGGCCGGGTCGGGAGGAAACTTGTTTGTGGGGCTCCTGTTTGTAAGGACCCTGGGCACATGCCCATGTGGCTCATGCTTAAATCCGGCCCTGTTTATTAGGTATATAGTGGGACGTGATGATTAGTTTGTGGGATGGTGTATGGGATAGGGATTGTTCATAATGCACCGTTCAAAGTACGTATTTGCTCTGGAATAAAAGAAGACAAAAATATTTTAGTTGTAACTTTTGATACAAAGGCAACAACGCCATTTTACCTGATTGTTGTGGTATGTCACTATGACATGTACGATACCAGGGTTTTGCTAAATGAATGCAAATTCACTACCATTGATAAAAATGAATTTTGGCGAGTCGTGACTCCAGCAGTCCAGCAAAAATAAAACCAACGTTACTCGACTCGCACCCAAAATAATCCAACTATGAGATTATATTATTGTTCGTTATTATGCAAGCACAAACCGCAATTAGTGACAAATAGTCATGGCTAAATCCTCTCTTATGATTATTTCCTAAGAAGAAACATTTTGAGGGTCTCATGGCCCTCGCCTTCCCCTTCCCCCCCAAAAAAAACAATAAAAAAAAAAAAAATTGTAATAATAATTATAATATTGATAACAACAACAACAATAATAATAATGATGATAATGATAATAATAAAAAATAATCATAAATAATAATAATGATAATAATAAAATAATAATAATGATTATAATAGTAATAGTAATAATAACAATAATAATATAATAATGGTAATAATAATAATAATAATAATAATAATAATGATAATAATAAATTAATAATAATGATTATAATAGTAATAGTAATAATAACAATAACAATAATAATAATGGTAATAATGGTAATAATAATAATAATAATAATAATAATAATAATAATAATAATAATAATAATAATAATAATAATAATAATAATAATAATAATAATAATAATAATAATAATAATAATAATAATAATAATAATAATAATAATAAATAATAATAATAATAATAATAATAATAATAATAATAATAATAACAATAATAATGATAATGATAATAATAATAATAATAATAATGATAATAATAATAATGATAATAATAATAGTAATAATAATAATAATAATAATAATAATAATAATAATAATAATAATAATAATAATAATAATAATAATAATAATAATAATAATAATAATAATAATAATAATAATAATAATAATAATAATAATAATAATAACAATAATAATAATAATAATAATAATAATAATAATAATAATAATAATAATAATAATAATAATAAAAATAATAATAATAATAATAAAATAATAATAATAATAATAATAATAATAATAATAATAATAATAATAATAATAATAAAAATAATAATAGTAATAATAGTAATAATATAATAATAATAATAATAATAATAATAATAATAATAATAATAATAATAATAATAATAATAATAATAATAATAATCGTAATAATAATAATAATAATAATAATAATAATAATAATAATAATAATAATAATAATAATAATAATAATAATAATAATAATAATAATAATAATAATAATAATAATAATAATAATAATAATAATAATAATAATAATAATAATAATAATAATAATAATAATAATAATAATAATAATAATAATAATAATAATAATAATAATAATAATAATAATAATAATAATAATAATAATAATAATAATAATAATAATAATAATAATAATAATAATAATAATAATAATAATAATAATAATAATAATAATAATAATAATAATGATAATAATAATAATAACAATGATATTGATAATGATAATGATAATGATGATGATAATGATAATAACAATGATATTGATAATGATAATGATAATGATGTTGATAATGATAATAACAACAACAACAATAACAATAATAATAATAATAAATAAACACACATACATTTGATGTTGACATCAAAAAATTACGATTGATCTCCCCTCGTTTTGCGTTTTCTTATACTTGATATTACTTTTTATTTTCAGACTCACCTAAAGCTCGAAATATTAGAGACTGTAGACCCATTGCAGTGCTTCGTTGCTTTGATGAGACAAGCCTGTTGACAGAAAGATCATGAGGAAAGCAATTATGAAATAAATCAGATAAACCAGTTAGAGGTGTAGCCAGCCGTTTGGAATGGAAGGTCGTCGAGGAGAAAAGATTGCTGATCTGCTGAGGATGACAATATATTCGCCATTTTTGGAAACAAAACAGTCTCTATTACCGGTACATCTCTTTAAAAAACGGACCTCGTAGCATATTTTCTGGACCTTCTTACCTTATTATATATGATTTGGAGGGAGGGGTCGTAAAACCACATCTTCCCCCTAGCCATAGACTACACCCATGTAAACTCCTTGTATTTGATATTTGGCGTAGGCATCTGGTTCGGGTCATCTGGTTTAAAAACACCGGAGGCCCAGAGTGCCGAAGGCTTGGAACGCGACTGCGAGGCCCGAATGCCGGAGCCCTGAAACGACTAGAACATCCGAGGTCCGAAACGCAGGCGGTCCGGGCGCCGCGGATCTGGAAAGTGAATCAAAGTTAAAAAGAACTCTATATCTGCTACATACGACAAGGGATAATTTCCCGTGTAAACCATCATAGCCTACCCGCGCTTGGTCATGTTGAATAGTTGGTCATCAGGTTATTAGAACACATACATCACGCCTTGGTTTCTTTTAACAAAGATTTGGGATATGCAGTGGCGTCACGATCGGCGGGTGTGGGGGTGTCACCCCCCCCCCTTCCCCCCTAGTATTTGAGAATGAAGAAAAATTCGGGCAAAATGGTCTACAAATTCGGGCAAAACGTGTAGATTCTCGAAAAAGCTGTTTCGAAAACTGTTATCAAAATTACCGATTTTTTCCTATGTCATGATATCAAATTTTCCTATTATTTCGAAAATATTTTTAATTAGATTTCCACATTTTTCGGAATTATGATCTTAAATTATCCGTTTTTTCGATGTTTCCAAATATTTGTATAAATTTTCAGATTATTCCAACAAATATAATAGTTTTCCCATTTAATTGAATCGTTATCTTAAACATGTTGAACTTCCTGAATTATTCTAAAGAATGATATCAAGTTTCCTATTTTTTCCGAAACATGCCATATTTTGTCGAGAAATAAATAATCTTAAGCTTTCCAGTATTTCCGGAACACGTCCCTGTATAACTTTAATCCTGATTGTTCAACTTCTTCATCATGCATGCAGGGGTGGATTCGAGAATTTTCGAAGGGAAGGTTGGCAAGAACATGGACACATAGCCCACGGATAATGACCAGTGGTGTCACGGCTTTTTGCAGTGGGAGGGGGGGTACCGCAGCAGTGTAGGAATAGAGGCATGGGGCCAAATTCCACGTTGGCTGGATTTTTTTCATTTTTTTCGAAATGAGCTAAAGAAATCGAAATGATGCAAATATTTCGGAATATCTAATAACTTTTCAACCCACAAAATCCCCCAAATTTGTCATTTTATTTGCTCGAAATGTTTTCAAAAATAGGTCCAACAAATTGACTATTTTGGGCTAAATATTCGGAAAATTCGAGTAAAAAGTTATACTTTTCAGAAATTTTACTCACTTTGTTCCACTGACTGGCTGGCTGGAGCACAGCAACTTTTCGAACCAGGAAGTTGTCATTTAGACAACAGAACTTGAAATGCATTTTTGAAAAAAACTTTGGCCAAATTTTCTTTAAAATGGTCAAAATTTGGTAAAAATGCACAAATTGGGTTTAAAGTGACCCAAAGTTTGTTTAGAATAGTATAAATGAAGTTAGAAATTGCTCACGTTTCTTTTAATTTGTCTACATTGCCCAAATTTTGTTAAAAATTGCAGAAATTTAGTTTAAAATGGTCCTAATGTGGTTGAAAAAATCGTTCATTATTTATCAATTTGGTAGTGATTTACTTGTTTCAGTTTGTGCGACATCACTTATTATTGGATATTTTTCATGTACTGATTTAGCCAGATTGAAAATTCAAATTTTCGGGCACTTTTTGCCACCTCTGGCGTCGAAAGCTGGATACATCACTGCCCACAAGGGGCCCATGGGTAAAGCTTCTAAAACTGCGATTTGTAGCTTTTGATCAGTTCACTTTAAAGGGAGAACCACATATCAAATTCTAGACTTAAAATATGCGTTTTTATTTAATGGGCATCGGGTGGGTGCGGGGAATAGGGGTAGGAGACTTGGCACGGCACAACGACAATCATACAAGGGCATATTTTAGGTCAAATTGGGGCACCTTACCACCAAAGGCGTAGTGTACAACTCTGGCACCCCACCCTCTAAATCCACCCTGACCATTTTTTTTTAATTCGAATCATCATCTAAAATTCCATTCGAAAATCTTGACCGCAAATTTAAAAAAATAAAAGATGAAAAAATAATTAAAAAGAGAACACCAAACACACAGAAGAAGAGGCTGCAGCCTGCAGCCCTACGCCTCATCTTCACGCCACGTTCCGAACACTTTAAAATACATAACATGGAACTTAGTATTAATATGTATGTGAAAGCCATGATACCTCAAATTTGGGCACTTTGAAGGTAAAAAATCGGACAAAGTTAGTTGACTTCCCCAGTGACCAAAGAAGGAGATTGAAGGTGGAGGTGGACTAAAGTTAACATTTGGAAGGTAGTAAAAGCGAGTGGATACCATACCAAGAACAAAACGGAAAAAAACTATATATCCGTTTATGAATGATATTTGGGATATCCATTTGCGAAACGATAATGATTTACTCAAATGTGGTAGCTCAATTTCCGGTGTGGACGATTTTAGCTCGATCCTTTAAAAAAAAAAAAAAAGATTTGCATAATTTGCAGCGTGTCTTTGCTACGAAATATGTAGGTAATCAATCGCAAATAATAAAAACTTACATTAGGACCATGGTGGTGGAGGGGACCACAGCAAAGGACGCAGTCGTTACACACACGAATACAACGCCGAGGAAATAGGCGAGCTTATCACACGCTTCATGACATCTGCCGGGTTGCGCAAAAGATTCGTCAGGTACCGAGGGTTGTATGCACGAACAGTTCCTGAATGTCTACAGAAATGATGATTAAATGCTCAGTCAGGGTGGTGCCAGGATCTCAATATAGGGGAGGGGCCTCCCCGACAGAGGGACTGAAATCTAGAAATAGTGCTATGTCATTTACGTCCCTTATATTCCCCTATTATCATTATTATTATTATCATTATTATTATTATTATTATCATTATTATTATTATTACTACTATTACTATTATTATTATTATTATTATTATTATTATTATTATTATTATTATTATTATTATTATTATTATTATTATTATTATTATTATTATTATTATTATTATTATTATTATTATTATTATTATTATTATTATTATTATTATTATTATTATTATTATTATTATTATTATTATTATTATCATTATCATTATTATTATCATTATCATTATTATTATCATTATTATTATTATCATTATTATTATTATTATCATTATCATTATTATTATCATTATCATTATTATTATCATTATTATTATTATTATTATTATTATTATTATTATTATTATTATTATTATTATTATAAGTGGTAGTAGTGGTGGTGGTGGTGGTGGTGGTGGTGGTGGTGGTGGTGGTGGTGGTGGTGGTGGTGGTGGTGGTGGTGGTGGTGGTGGTGGTGGTGGTGGTGGTGGTGGTGGTGGTGGTGGTGGTGGTGGTGGTGGTGGTGGTGGTGGTGGTGGTGGTGGTGGTGGTAGTGGTAGTGGTAGTGGTAGTGGTAGTAGTAGTAGTAGTAGTAGTAGTAGTAGTAGTAGTAGTAGTAGTATTATTATTATTATTATTATTATTATTATTATCATTATTATTATTATTATTATTATTATTATTATTATTATTATTATTATTATTATTATTATTATTATTATTATTTATTATTATTATTATTATTATTATTATTATTATTATTATCATTATTATTATTATCATTATTGTTATCATTATCATCATTATCATTATACATTTATAGTGCGCTTGATCTTAAAAAGCTCTAAGCGCATTACATAACAAACACCAAATACATGGACATAAAGAAATGTTAAAATAAGATAAATAGGTCAGAATATTCAAAAATATTATAATAAGAGTAATACTGAAATTGTTCAAAAGGAAACAAATTTAAAACTAGAACACCTCTCTTCATTTAAGCGGTAAAAATAAAACACTGAGAGATGATTAATGATTAAAGATCACTGTAAACATGATAGTTATAAAGATAAAGGGCTATTCACATAAGAAAGCAGTATAAAATGGCAAAAAACAGGAATTAAAGGACATCATAAGACATAGCTTTCCCTAAAAGGTAAGTTTTGAGTGAACGTTTGAAAGAGTAAAAGGAGCATGTGGTACGTAAATGAATTGGCAAGTTGTTCCAGAGACGAGGTGCGGCGAATTAAAAACTCCTATCACCAAATTTGTTTTTTGACCTTGGTGCAATAAGCATGTTTGTAAAACTTGAACGGAGGGTACGGCTTGGATTGTAAGGTGAAAGGAGCTGAGATAGATAGTCAGGAGCTCTGTCGTGTGAACAATTAAAAACAATAATTAAAAGCTTAAAAACGATTCGTTGATCAATTGGAAGCCAATGTAACTGGTAGAGAAGAGGGGTGGCATGACAGGAGCGAGTTTGATTCAGTATAAGCCTAGCCGCATTGTTTTGTCAAATTTGTAATCTTCTAATCAAATTAAAGTTTACTCCAAACAATACACTATTGGCATAGTCAATACGTGAAATAATGAAAGCATGAACTAATATTTTCGTGGCTGTCGGCGTTAAATAGTGACGTATGCGTGAAATATTGCGAAGATAATAAGAACAGGTTTTTACTTTATCATTTACGAAACGTACCATAGAGAGTTTAGAGTCAAGATAAATACCTAGATCTTTATCATGATCACTTAAAGTTATTACGTTACTGTCAATTTTAAGAGATAAGCTCTTCGATTAAGATAAATTATGAGATGAACCAAACAGAGATAATTCCGTCTTGCTGGGATTGAGTTTGAGGAAGTTGCTGGACAGCCAACTACGAAAGTCAAGAATGCATGTTTGAAGTAGCATAGTTGGAGTCTCATCTGGATCAAAAGCAATATAGAGTTGACTATCGTCGGCATAAAAGTGATAATTGATATTGTGCATCTTGGCGATGTGGAACGCCAAAGGTGATTTTAGCAGCTTTAGATGATCTCTCCTTAATGCAAACTCTTTGGGCACGATTAGTCAGGTACGATTTAATCCAAAATAAAGCAGACCCTTGTATATTGAAACGATCTTGCAAACGATTGAACAAAACATTATGATCTATGGTGTCAAAGGCGGCACTCATATCAAGAAGAACCATTTTACGTTTGTTTTAGGCAATAACAATGTCATTATGAACACGAGGGAATGCAGTTTCAGTTGAGTGGAATGATCTATAGGCACTTTGGTAGATATCAAGAAGATTGTTGATGGAGAGATGTTCTGTGATCCTAGTTGCCACAACCCGCTCCAGCACTTTTGATAAAAAAAAAGTGAGATTTGAGATCGGACGATAGTTACTGAAATTGTTTGGGTCTAACGAAGGTTTCTTGAGAAGAGGAGTTATTAGTGCTTCCTTGAATTGTGTTGGGACTTCAGAATCTTTGAGAGACAGATTTATGATATGAGTCAATGAAGGTATAAATTCGTCCATGCAATCCCTCAGTAGCCAAGTTGGCAGAGGATCGAGGCTGCAGGAAGCTGACGGTGCATTCAGTATAAGTTTCCGTATTTCATCATTAGATGTAAGCTTGAAAGATGTCAAATATGGGACATTAACTGGGCGAGAGCGTGGAAAAGGACTCTTAGAGGTGGGGAAAGTGTTATTATCAGTGGTGATTGTCTGACGTATTTTGACTATCTTTTTTGAAAAAAAACGAACAGAAAAGTTCAGGCAAATCTGCTATTGGTTGATTCGTAGTTAATTCTGTTCGTTTGTTCCAATTCAGAAATCGCTTTGTAAGCTTGAACAATTTCCTCTGATCATATTACCACAGTCAATAACTTTTTTGGAATAGAAGTAAGATTTGGCCTTACTGGCAAGATAGCAAACTTTATTACATTGGGCACGGTAAAAAGAGCGATCGTTGTCTGACTCTGATTTGAGGTACTGGCGGTTAAGTCGGCGTCAAAGAATCTTTGCCTCCCTTAGCTCATCAGTATACCAGTCTGTATTAGGTCGGACAATAACACAACTCTCTCGTTCAGAGGCATGTTTATTTACAATCCTCTTAACACTATCGTTATAGCAATTAACAGCTTCAACAGCATTGTTTAGAGACGCTATAGATGTCATAGATAAGGCAGTAATACTTTCTTTGAAGGCTGATTTGTCCATGGCCTTGTCTCTGCGGCGTATGACCCGTACTGATGTGGTCTCTAATTTGATATGAGGAGTAAAGGTGAAGGAGATCAGTCTACGATCAGAAAGACATGGATCATAAATATGTATTCCTTTTAGAATGAATTCTGGCTCTAATGTAATTATCACATCAAGACTGTGTCTATTTGAATGTGTGGGACCATCTATAAATGGTATGAGATTGCAGAATAACAATAAAGAGAGAAAAACGTTAACGTTCTCATCAGATTTGTTATCAAAGTGTAAATTCAAGTCACCTTCAATAAGTATATAGTGCTTATTCACTGATATGTTCATAATCAATTGTTCAAACCCAATAAGAAATTGTCTAAGATTACATCCATGAGGATCAGGCCTGTAGATAACAGCAACATAAATCTGTTTATCAGAAGTACAAAGATTACACTCCAGTAATTCAAATGAGCTGTATTCATCACTTTGAATGACTCATGACCTATATAAAAGGGCAATACCGCCACGTACTTAATGGTTGCGATGTTTATGGAAAAAAGAGTACCCTTGTGGACATAAGTCAGCTATGACAGCATCATCATCATCATGACATAAAAGAAGAAGATCAAGTTTTTCATCCAAAACAAGTTCATTTAAAATGCATGATTTATTCCCCACAGAACGGGGATTAAAAAGAGCACAAGTTAAATTGTTAAAATGACACAACTCGTTGGTGGCCTTAATTTGAATCCGATTCTGATGGTTACTAGAATTGGTATGTGGGGTAATTCCCCTGGTTGAAATAAGTACCTGGATTCTCTTTTGAAGTTTACACCATGATCGTTGACCTCTTTTTGTAGATTTGGTTGCACAAATTCCAAGGTCTCTAAATCTTTTATATGTAGCAGGAGAAATCCTTTTATCACCAGCACCTTTTAAGGCAAATAGTTCCTCCTTTGTATATTGTATAGTGCTTGAAGTCATGATGACAAAAGATGTAAAAACAGCCAATATGAGCAGCAGCTTTGCCATTAACACACAAGTCAAGTTTCACAGTTTTAAAAGCTATTCAAACCAAATAAAGCATAAAAGAAAACAGAATAAAGTTGATAAACAGTTAAAAGCACTTGGCCTAAGCATTAGGCTACTATCAGGTATAAACACACCAAGAATATCTCCAAAATTCTCGGAAAAGAGAGTTGAAAATGTTCAAACAATAGTATTCTTGACATGAATTGAAACAAGTGTGTAAAAGATGGACCCACAGAAAGAGCTGTTAAAATGTAAAAAGTCAGATTTACTCAGAGCATAAGAAGAATGCAACCACACAGGCGCAATCCGATATACATATGATTATTATCATCATTATCATTATCATTGTTATCATTATCATTTAATATTATTATTATTATTATTATTATTATTATTATTATTATTATTATTATTATTATTATTATTATTATTATTATTATTATTATTATTATTATTAATATTATTATTATTATTATTATTATTATTATTATTTATTATTATTATTATTATTATTATTATTATTATTATTATTATTATTATTATTATTATTATTATTATTATTATTATTATTATTATTATTATTATTATTATTATTATTATTATTGTTATTATTATTATTATTATTATTATTATTATTATTATTATTATTATTATTATTATTATTATTATTATTATTATTATTATTATTATTATTATTATTACTATTATTATTATTTTTATTATTATTAGTAGTAGTAGCAGTAGTAGTAGTAGTAGTATTGTTATTATTATTATTATTATTACTATTATTATTATTATCATTATTATCATTATTATTATTATCATTATTATCATTATTATTATTATTATTATTACTATTATTATTAATACACTTATAAGGCAAACATTAATACGTAACAAAACATAATCTATATCGCTGTACAAATAATAAAAACCAATATATTTAAAACTAAAACTAAAAACGAAAGCAATGAAGGTTTGTCACTGAGTTCTAACTTTCGCCGGACAAATACATTTTTCTCAGAGGTATTCAAAATTAGAAAATTATAGCACTACATTAGGCTTTAGCGTTAGTATAGCAAAGCTTCATGGGAAATATCACAAAATGGCGATTACCATGTCACAAAAAGTTCCATAGGTTCCCTATTTTAGGACTTCTATTCATCATCATCGTCATCGTCATCGTCGTCGTCGTCATCGTCATCATCATCATCGTCGTCATCGTCATCGTCGTCGTAGTCATTGTCATCGTCATCGTCGTCATCGTCATCGTCATCGTCATCGTCGTCATCGTCATCGTCGTCGTCGTCGTTATCGTCATCGTCATCGTCATCGTCTTTGTCGTCGTCATCATCGTTGTCGTCGTCAGCATCAGCATCATCATCATCATCATCATCATCTTTATTTGTATTATTATTACACTTATAAGGCGCACATTAAACAACAACAACAATTTCAAAAACCTAATAAAATCAAGGCTGCACGGGAATTTATTAATAAACGGTTAACAATATGTGCTTGAGACGAGTTTTAGGAGTGACAACAGTGTCGGGTAGTTTAATCTCAGTAGGGAGGGCATTCCAAAATGCTGGGGGCGTCAACTGAGAAGGACCTGTCACCGAAGGTTTTGCACCGGGCACGGGGGACATTCAAAATACAATTATTACTTAATCTGAGGGAATAACGGTATGGTCTGTGTGGTAACAACAACATAAAAGTAGGTGGGGGCCATGCTGTGTAAAACCTCGTATGTTCAAAATTGATTCGTTTTTTGATTGGAAGCCAATGAAGGGACCTAAGAGCAAGGGATATACTGGAGGACATATCTAGGTTCAAAATTATACGAGCTGCTATATTTTGAATCCATTGCAAACGATTGATTGTAGAATTTGGTAAACCATATAAGAGAGAGTTTCAATAGTCAAAGTGTGATGTAACCAAAGCTTGTACTAGAGTTCTTGTAGAGTCCACTGATAAATGTTTTCTTAGTTTTCTTATAATGGATTAGTTAACACTGGTTATTTTACACTTATATTTGTGGTTACAGCTCCATATATTTGGAATAAATTACCTCATGAACTCAGACTTGCCCCAAGTATTAATGTATTTAAGAAGGACCTTAAAACTTATCTGATGACTATGGCTTTTGATGATCTCCCATCATAATGCTATTTTATATTGTCTCTTGTTATGTACTATACTTGTTATGTACTATACTTGTTATGTGCTATACTTGTTATGTTCTATACTATATTTGTTTTTCTGCGCCTTGAGCGCTCTGCCGAGTGGATATGTGCGCATTACAAATCTGTATGACAGATGCATTGTCCAAGTAAACTCCAAGGTATTTCACCTTTTCTTGACAGTTTGTAGTGGAAACCCAGTCTGTTGTGATATGGGTGACGCCAGATGGTTGCGAGATCCAAAAATCATGAACTCCGTTTTAGCGTTATTCATCTTTAAACAATTTTGATTCATCCAAAGTTTAACATCACGCAAACAACCTTCTATGGCAGAAACAACATCACTCTCCAAGGTGTCGTCTCCAGCTTAAAACGCAAGGCATAGAGCATAATCATCCGCATAGCCCATGACTTCTGGAAGGTATTTTGAAATTGTCTGGGAATGGGTACTTGCATAAACCATGTAAAGCACAGGACCGGCACATGATCCTTGTGGTACACCTTGATGAAGCGGTTGTTTATTTGAGAAGCTCTCATCAACTAGGACACTCTGGGTTCGGGATCTGAGATAACTATCAAGCCAAGACTTCACATTGTCCTTTACGCCGAAGTTGTTACTGAAACATTTAGCAAAATATCATGCACGGTCAACCGTGTCGAAAGCCTCAGAGAGGTCCAGCATAACTAACATAATAACTTTTTTGTGATCCATGTTTAAGTGTTTAATAAAATGTCAACTTTAAGCAATGCTGTCTCTGTACTAAAGCCTTTGCGATATGCTGATTGATATGGGGGCAGTTAATTGTTAACTTGGATGTGTTCAGAAAATTGAAGTAGCAGCTTTAAAAAAAAAAAAAAATTGATACAAACTTCAAATTACTAACCGGACGATAATTAGCCAAAAGTAAGCTCAAGTCCAAGTTCTTTCAGTGAAGGTCTAACGATGACATGTTTCCAATGCTCACTAAAACATCTGAGCGAAGACTGATATTTACTAACTTTGTAACATTGCAAGAAATATTGGGTGTTTTTTGAGCTCAAAACAATGATTCTAACAAAATCAATTGAGACTTCCGAAAACTGCTCAAACTCGTGGCAAACGTAATCTGATGTCTGGATTTAGGTCTGTAGGTTGGAACATTTCGTGATCAAAACTTGAAACTAATAAGTTCGATCTTATGGATGAAGAAGTCTCCTAACTTTATCAATAGTGTATCTGGCTTTTCATCAGGGTATGGGTTCACTTTGGATCTCCCAGTGAGAGTATTCACAAGGATAAACAGTTTTTTACTGTCTCGTTCACATTCAGCCACCAAGTCATTAATGTGATGGAACTTTGCGATGTTCAGTTTTTGAGCATATAAATTCCTTTTTGACTTGAACTTACAAAAATCAATAACTTTTTTGGTTCTGAACACTTTCCGCTCGGCATCTTTCCTATCAAACTTCAGTGCCTCTCTTTACTTTGTTTTTTCTTCACCCATGCACCTCCTCTCTCGATCCCAGCTTTCTGGCTTTTAGTTCTCGTGTTTTTCTTAATCTCCCCCTGTTTTCTTTCCTTCCTACTTCTGGAATGATCTAACCTGTCACACAAAATTTGACCCTCGCTGTCGTGGTGCCGTTAAGCCATCACCAATCAATCAATTAGTGCCTTTAATTCGCTGGTATACCAAGGAAATTTTGAACGGATTGTTATCGTTTTTGTTTTTAATGGTGCATGGTTGTCCAGAATAGTTGCTAAAGAGTTTGTAAAAGATGCAGTGTCCATATCACCAATATTCATTGCTGTACTAGCCCTCTATGGCAGATCACTACCAATCTCCTCGCTGTTATTTTCCTGTATTTGACACTTTTCCTTATGATGTCCGGTTTAAGGTGTGATGTCATCATTGTTACATCTTGATATAATTAAATCAAACGTATTACCAGATGTATTAGTAGCTGTATTTACATGCTGAGATAAGCCATATGTGTCCAATAATTCACAAAATTTAATGACGTCACGATTGTTAGCATTGTTAATATGAATGTTAAAGATACTGCTGATGATAAGATTATTATATCAACTCCACAAACATTCTTCAAATAATCATTACATTCGGCAAGAAAACTTGAAATTGTAACTGGATGTGCTTCTGAGTAAGGTGGTCGGTGAATAATGTGACATATTAATGTATCCCTCCCAAATTCCACAGACCAAACTGAAAAGTCGGGGGTTATGGAGGCAATATTTGTTGTACACTAAAGTGTTCAATACTGAATAACATTGTGAAGAATAGCGCACACAGTACTTTTCCTGTAGCCGGAAATTCCGAATGAAAAGTTTTTTCATTCAATTTAAAGCAGTATCAGTCCAAAGTCAATGAAATCATAGGTTTAATTCTAATTGGAATATTCAAAATCATGCATTACTTAGCAAAAAGGGGAAAATTGAAAAGAGAAAGAACATCCACCAATACAAGTTTAATTTTTCACAATGTCCTGAATAACTAACAACAAATCATGGTTTAAATTGTTATTGTGACTATTTTGGCGGGTTTCATTTCTGGGAATAATTTTGGATTTCGAAAATTTCTGGTGGTTTCCATGTCTGGTCCACCAGAAGGAAACACAATATCAACATATTTTTTATATTTATTTTTGGATGGAGGAAGGAGGGGGGGGGGGGAGAGCAAGGGGGGCATTTGCCCTCATTTTTTTTAAATTTATCTTTTGCATGGTTCTTTGCATCTTTTGACTTCTTTCCCCCACTTGGTTTCAGTAGGCAAATCCCGCTATGCCTAGAATAGTTATACATTTTTTTTGTGAAACAGAAAAAAAGTCTTGATACCTTGGTGCCGTTTAAAACGTCAGAGTTCCCACATCCAGCGTGACATGCAGAGTAGTACATAACTCCGTCACTTCCACATACAGGATTGAAGTTAGAATAACAATGACAGTTGATGTTACAGCCGTTTGTTATGTTTGTTCCAAGTTCCAAAGATCTGAAAGTAATAATCAACACTGCAGTGAGTTATCCAACAGGCTGACTAGTCAGTCGCGTTTATCCAAGAGGAGCCATGAAGCCTGGTCCCCACAAACTAAATTTCTACTCCTAATCACAAGAGAGCTAAATACAAAAATGGGCAGAAAGTAAACTTCCTTGCTCCATCTGATGTAAAGTACTCACAGCTAAGCAAGGGCGGATCCAGTTGGGGGTTGGGAGAACGGAGCAATGCCTTTCCCCCATCGAAAATAAAAATTTCGGTGAATCTATTGTGAAATTTTCTCCATTTTAAGGCAATTTTCTTCGATCTTTGTCATTTTTATTACATTTTCGGAAAATTCGTTGACAAATCATTTTGACCAAAATTTCAATTGATTTTACTTTCATTTTAGAAAAATCTCATTCCTTTTTAGGCAATTTTCTTCAGTTTTAAGAAAAATTTGTTAAACTTCTAAGAAATTTGTTAAAACATTTGATCCAAAATTTCAAATAGTTTTACTAAAGTTTCCTCTTATTCTACCAATTGTTTTCAATTTGATGTTAACATTTTCCCAATTTTACATCCCAACCTGGCAGCCAGGAAAAACCGGAAAGGTGAAATTCTCTCATGCTCTCAGGATATAAGCCTATTATTATTTCTTTTTTGGCACAGCAAAATAAGTGGGGGCTAAAGCCCCTATCCCCCGTCTTCCATGCAGTGGTTGGCAGAATACATGGCGTGGGGGGAAAAAGTATGATAAAAACAGAAAATGTTTTATCAAAATGGAACATTTTGGACCTACAAAATGCCCCAAATGCACCCTGAACTCCATGCTATTAAACGCACGCGTCGCACCACCATGTCAATTGAATAACAATCTGGCGTGACCAAGTTTGTCCCCCTCCCCTTGATTTTTTATATTTTATAATACCCTGGATCCGCTTTCATTGAATTGGTCGTCCCAAATTTAAAGTTGGTCCCCAAATTTAGCAATATTTTGTACTCAAAGCCGTCACTCAAGACAAGCTAACTTTTCGTAGTTATATAAAAAATACCAAAACGTCATAAAATACCATAAAAACACCGCATTTATTACCCCTACCCCACCCCACAAAAAGAGAGAGAAACAAAAAATGAACCAATTGCTCTAAAAACGTCCAAAAATACCAAATTTTAATATTACATTGGAATATCTGAAGTTAAATAGACAACACAAGTATAAATTCAGATCATATGGAATTGAAAGGGAAGTTACAGCTTTTTCTTCTTCTTCAATTGTTTGGGATTTCCATCCATTCCAAATATTACGCACGATACCCAACGGTATTATTGTTATGCAAATTTTGGATCAACTTTTGTTATTTTCTCATTTTGGTGCTTTACTAGTTGCGTTGTTTAAGTAAAATTAAAATTCGGAATTTATATTACATGACTCTACAGGCATATCACAAAATAACACATTGCTGGTTATTGATGTTTAGTGTGTGAGCTGCGTTATGTAGAATGTGTGTGTGTGTGGGAGGGGGGGGGGGGGGGGCAGTGGCGTATCACTTACCCTTAGCGGAATTCCGTGACTGAAATATAAGAAACGCCGGGAATATACCAGAAGGCAATATGCTATTCATATTCGGGTAATAAACTGTTAAAATGAGTGTAGGCGTGTGTCAAAATTGTGTCAAAATAGAGGTTTTTAAAGGCTGATCGGAGGCTAAATTTTACTAAAGAGCAAAAACAAACAAAAAGGGTATTTCCCTGGAATTTAAACCTATAAACTGTTAAAATGAGTGTAGGCGTGTGTCAAAATTGTGTCAAAATAGAGGTTTTTAAAGGCTGATCGGAGGCTAAATTTTACTAAAGAGCAAAAACAAACAAAAAGGGTATTTCCCTGGAATTTAAACCTTTTAGCAAAATTTCTGGACCTTTTGGGCCGTTAAGATACACCCACGATATATAAGGTTAAGTATTACCCAAATTTGGTAATAAACGTTTTAAAAATCACCCAAAAAACTATTCAAGCTGGATACAATACAGATTCAGCAAGAGAGCTTCTTGGTTTGGGGGTTTTCGTGTTTCGACAAAATAAGATAAAATTACATTTTCCGATACTGTTTGCCCCTTGACACCGAAAGCTGAACACGTCACTATGGGTGGGGTGTCTGTATGGGCGTAATAACTACCATTCGTGTAATTCTTGTAAGGTAGGGTGACCACGGGCAACCGTCTAGGGGCTTGTCTAGCTTTAAGTCGGCTAATTATATGTAGATATCCACCTCCATGGTCCAAAATTGGGAGGATTTGTTGCCTTAAATGCTAATTTTTCCACATTTTAGCTTTTTTGGTCCACAATTGAAGATTTGTGATCACAAATTGGAGATGTTTATTCCATAAGTTAGTCTCCTATAGCCCTTCCCTCTTAGTCACACTACTGCAGGGCCACTTTCAAGTGGGTGTGTTTATAGTGTATTGGTATAATCTAGCGGGCCCCAAAATCTAAATATTTCTTGGAGTCCGTCACTGTCAGTGAGGGTTACCCACCATACTCAGTGGCTCCGGCAAGTGGTGCCCCCAATCCTAAAATTTGCAAATATTCAAAATGGTTTTGGCGTATATTTGACATGATTTCTTAGCAATTTCCTACCACCTGAACCACAAAAAAACGTAAGGCTTTCAGGGCTCCGCCCCATGACCCCCACCAGGGACCCTTAAGCGGCCCCAGGAACCCCACGTCGTTGTGGCGCACGCCCATAGGCGATACACACTTATACATACAAATTTATTTATGCCCCCAATAAATTTGTTCTGGAAGCGCCACTAATTATACCCATATTGTTGCTCCTCTGAACCCATTGAATGATCACAAATTGACAATAAGTCTACAATTGAATTCATCCAAAACAAATTACAGCTCCTCTCTTTTAGATTTTCCTCTTTTCACTTTATAATTGATGACAAACATGTCATTCCTAGCCATGGATTAAATTTTATTATACGTACTTTTCATTGTATCCAACTGTTACCCCGGCAAAGGCAATATTCGGACACACGATCAGATATGAAAACAGTAGAAGGAGTGAAGCAAACAGGGATCCAATAACAAATTTCGTGCTGCCTTTGAATTTGAGTTCAAATCTTTTAAGAATCCATCCTCCAAAAAAAATACCCACAAGAGCTGCTGGAATGGCCACAATTCCTATTGAAGTAGATGATATTGTGTTAACGTGAATGGAAATAAAAACACACTTCAATCCAACGTTTTTGATTGGTCAAAATATTTACGCATTCACCTACAAACCAATCAATTACCGCCGCGGAAGTGACGTTACTGGTATTGGTTTTATTTGTAACAGGTCAAACAGTTTTTTTAAGACGAGATTTCTTCTTCAGTTCAAAATTCTCAATTACACGAGTATTAAAATGAACATGTCAAAATGCGCCCTTACATCAGTGATGTTCGGAAAATCCACATGTGCGAAAATCGAACATCTCAGAATGCGCGGAATGTCATGACGTCACCGGGATGAACGCATCACTGCCCTCACACCTATACGTACAGTGTGCGATTATCATATACTGTAGGCCTATCCTGTACACATACATACGGAGTTTATTCGGGGAAAAAATAATTCATAATAAAACATCTCTTTACGCGTACGATGGGCAATCATTTACTGCTTTTCCACCAGCGCCCAAAAACTGAAAAAGGTGGACACCAAACAGCAGTGAAGTATTTTGATTTGTACTGAGAAATCCCAGGCAAAATTATATTTGTATAACTCGGTGATGTAAACATGTTAAATTAAAGGATCAACATTTTGCTGTGAAGATTTTTATGGAAGCTTTATCAAAAGGTAACGTAACTTAAGTTTAAGAGTTTAAATCATATTCATAATTTTGACTTGGGAATGGAGTTCGTTGTCAGCACGTAGCGTAAGTTAGATAGGCCTAGGCTAGGCCTACGTACACTGTACAGTCAGACAGTACTGTACAGTCGAACTACAGTAGGCCTAAGCTAACTCAGTGTGTCAGTCAGTGTCCAATAGGAACGTTAATACTGCACCAGAGCTAGTAGAACTTTAAGAGAATTCGATTTCGAGTTGGCCTATAGACCTAGCCTACTCACACTGTCACAGTTGTTCCTAGCGCTATGACAACTGTGACAAGGTAGGCCTAGGTCACAGGTGTTCCTACTCCTACTCCTAGCATTATGGCAACCTATATAGGCCCTATATGCTTACTATAGGATCTAAATCTTAATCTGTTAAGTCGGCAAAAATCCTTCAAGAGGACATGAACGCCAACCGAGCGTAAAAAGTATGAGTAAAAAAACTAGTTAGCAATACAAGTGTTAGTAAGTTTAGCTTTGAAACAGTTGAGACTTGGTGCATGTACAATGTCTGACGGTAAAGCATTCCAATCTTTTAGTGTGTGAGGGAAGAAAAGAGTGTTTAGGGCCTAGCCTATATACATTCTTTTTAGCATAGGGAACCTGAAAAAAATTAAGGTCAGATTATTTCTTGTATTAGCTCTGACGTTGGGGATCAGTTCATCTTTAATGATGGCGACAAGATTGTTATTGATTTTAAATAGCATATGTAGCCGGTGTTGTATCTTTTTCTTTTTAGCAGGGCCAATCTAATTTGTGAAGCATATTTTTACACTAGATTTATAAGAGTAGTCTGACATATAGAACCTGGCTGCTCTCCTTTGAATAGATTCAAGTGTATCCACATCGCACTGGTGATGGGGGTCCCAGACTGCTGATGTGTACTCAAGTACTGGCCTGACTAGAGCTTTATAAGCAATGGATTTAACGTCGGTGGGACAGTTTGAGAGGTTACGTTTTAATAGGCCAAGTACAGAGTTAGCTTTCTTGGTTATGTTATGTATATGTTTATCCCATCTGAGTTTATTATCAATTTCAACACCTAGGTATGGATGGGAGTTGACATGTTTTAGTGGCTGGTTGCATACGGTATAAACAGGTGATTTAAAGCATTTCTTAGAGGAAATTGACAAGACGTAGCATTTAGAGTGGTTGAAATTCATTTGCCATTTGTTTTGCCATTATTCAAGTTTGTTAAGATCATCTTGGAGGATTTGTTGGCCCTACTAGTATATAGGCCCTATAAAGACATCATTCTGAAGCTTTGATATGTATTTCTTTGATTATATCTGTTATTATTCCCTTCTGCAGCAGGGAATTTTTAATATGGTAGGATGAGTTGGTTTTCTTGGTTTTGCTTTTACGAATTATTATAAATTAAGGTACTTTCCATAAAATAAAAAAATTAAGAACAAATCTTTTTCTTGACTTGTGATAATTGATAATGGATGTAAATTACTCTTATTATATACATTATGTGACGGGTAAAATGTGCAAATCTACATACAAATTGAGTTAAACAGCCATTTTGCTCTTTCTTATTTTATACTTAATTGATTCTCTTGTGGGTTGCTTAACTTGCCTTGACCTTTTTTCAGTCAGTGTATTTAAGCATCATTGTCATCATACTGTACTTGATGACCATATTTAAGGGGCAATGTTCTATTTATTAAGAATTTATTTTTCATCCCATTTTACAGATTGAAAAGTACATTATAGAAGAGATGGGCAAGATAAACAAGGCAAAAGTCAAGAGAAAAAGCAAGGTAAGACACTTAAACAAAAAAATGAAGTTCAGATTAGGAAAAGCTCGTGAAGTAGTATGCCAATACAAAGTAAAAATGTGGATAGACAAAAAATGAAGTTGGTAATTTGTCCTCAGACTCGCCGTTCCCATCACTAAGGCGATGTTATTGTAGCCAGTGCTCACAATCGTGTGACGCCACTACATGTACTGATGCCCCTCCTACATGCACTGATGCCCCTCCTACATGCACTGATGCCCCTCCTACATACACTGATGCCCCTCCTACATGCACTGATGCCCCTCCTACATACACTGATGCCCCTCCTACATGCACTGATGCCCCTCCTACATGCACTGTTGCCCCTCCTACATGCACTGTTGCCCCTCCTACATACACTGATTTGCCCCTCCTACATGCACTGATTTAACCTCTAACAGTGACAAGGTACAGTGGGTTAAACAAATGCCATCAGTTGTTACTATTCCATGTACTTCCCCCTTGACAAAGAAAGATGAAACAAGTACAACTTCTTCGTCAAGTGAGTGTGTTTGTAATATAAAGAAAAAGCTTCCATTGTACGAGGACAAACTCATTAGTTTTTTTTTTAAATGGCAAAAAGCCCACAAACTAGTTAAATATTATGAGGGTAAATACTTTCCCAAGTATTATGTTTAAAAAAAATAGTGTACTATTGGTAATTTATTACAGCATGTGATCTAGCATGTTTTTTTCAAACACATCACAAGTTTAAAAGTTTAGCATACTGGTCAAAGAACACAAGTACCATTTATGCCTAGAACCATTGAAAAATGATGATGAAAGTTTAAAACATAAGACATTTGTAAATTGTAATTTATTTGATTTTTCTTTCACATTTTCCTTTTCATATAGATAAGCACAACTAATTACAAAATTCTCTATCAGGCAGGGCTCAAAATTAACATGAACTAGCACTGGCTAGATCATTTTTACTTATGGCTAGCACAATTTCAATCATTCAATCCCGCTGGGCTAGTCCTGTAATCAGAATTATTCCATATGTTTTAGACAGATATGAAGAGAAGGGCTTGTGGAAAGTTCAGTCGGGCTAGTGGAATGTGAGATGAGAAAGCTGATAAACCAATGCTAATTTCGAGCCCTGCTATCAGGGTAGAAAATTATAAAATGTAAGTAGGGTATGTGAATTAGAACGAGATAACACATAAACAGTATTTCAAACCTTCAAGATGAATGCCATTGTTTACTTACAGTAAGTTCATTTTGTTTTTTTAACATTACATTTTTTTTATAAAATGTTCAAACATTAAATATTTGTACTTTTTAAGTTCAGTAGCTAAGCACACCTAATTAAAGAAATACTCGATCTTGGTAGGAAATAAAAAAAATATATAAGTATGTGATTTAAAAAAAGATGGCACTTCATATATTTCCAGCTTTTAAGATGAAAACCATTGTTTATTTACAGTAAGTTCATATTTTTAATATTTTGTAGAAAAAGATTACTGTACATTATTATACATCGCTTAGAGGGAACCTAGAATTAGCAAAATGACGCCCTAGAAAAAACCTTTCACGAAGACTGTCTCTCTGCTTCCC
>JAIGNY010000962.1:1407500-1432500 GCA_020152595.1 Chiridota heheva | reverse complement strand
GCCTCCCCCACACGAACAAAGAGGCAAGAACGTCCCTCTATAGAATAATTGAAAGAGGCACGAAGTGCACCAATTGTGGATGGGATTTTACTTTAAAAGTGCGTTTGATTATAAACTGATATACATACCGATTTTTTATGTTTAAAACAATGGACGTTTTAGTCATAAAAATGTATGTTCATATTCGCCCAATCATTTCCAAATACATAATGGAGTAACTTTCGTGGGTAAGAGGGCAATCATCCCCACCATGCATAGCAAAATAATTTTTTAAGAAATTGTATTCCATGTCAACATCTCGGAAATTTGAATGATTTATATTGTTATATGATTCTTAATTTTCCAATTTTTCCGAATTATATGCACCTACTATAAGATACCTATAAAAGCATCAATCTAAACTATATTAACTCACCCTTTAGTATCCGCTCCGAAGTCAGTATAAAAGCTCAGAAATACTCCTCCCGTCAAAAATCCTAACGCTGGCCCCAACGTCGAAGCTGCCTGGAAGACGGCTGCGGAGAAAAAACATGTATTCATTGTATCTAGAGAAAACCCGTTTGCATTTAAAATCATGATTTTATAAGTTTTTATAGACTCCCGTATAAGCGTAAGATTGAACGGGTAGGCAAATGTCCCTTCCCAACTATGATAATCCCCGAATGTGTTAACAGAAATTACAGGTTGCATAAGTAGAAGTTGTCCAACCATTGAGAAAAGTTTAAAAAGGCTATCAGACATTTCAGAATACTGAATTCGTTCACAGGCCATACACAAGTATGAAAGAAAAAGATACAAAAAATCAGTCAAATTTTGAAAATCGTTTAGCATTGAAACACTTTTTTTTTTAATACTGGGCCCTTGCACCTATGACAGCCTGGTCAGCACTGGCGTAATTAGAGGGGGTGGGGTGCTACGGGGGCCATGCCATCCCATATTAACAAAAATTAAGCAAATTTTGACGCAATTTTTGATTTGTCAAGAGCCGTGAACTTGCCAAGCCTGTTCTTACTCGACGACGATGGACGGTGGCGCCATTCTGCTTCTGCTTTGCGATAACAAAGTACTGAAAGTGCCCCATTATTTTGCTTAAAACTTTCCACAAATAGAAATCAATTTGTTTGAACTCTGAAGGCGGTAATTAAGTTCGGTTGAACTTGAATTTTAAAAATGTCACTTTTCGCATATGGTTTTTCAAAAAGGAAAAGGGAAAACACGGATGAATGTAATGTATGTCCAGTCCAGTAAATATATTAATGATATGTATACATAAGTGACCATTTGTTGTTCTTCTATCGTCTTCAATATAGGCTTACTTGAAACTAGTTCCACGACTTTTATTAAACTATTTTGTCATCGTCGGTGTGTGTGGAGCAAACTCTCATTTTTTATATATGTTCATTGTCCAGAAAAATATGTTGGCAGGAAGTGCTTTAGACAACCTAGCAATATCATGATTCTTCCGTCAACTCCAGATTATAGTTGAAGGAAAATATGTGTGCCTAAAATTATGAAAATTGCTTGCCTAGGCTACAAGTACAATAACGGCATAAGCAAAGTTGAAGGGATAGAAGGAGTGTTTTGTGTACCATGTGTGTTATTTTCAGGTTGTAGCGGAGTAGGTGGTAGAAGTAGAGGAAAAGGTCAGCTACCAGAAAAATTGGTTTCAAAACCCTTTACACAATTCGATGATCTAAGAGGCAAAAACGGAGCTTTATGAAGTCATCAGGCCACTGAATACCACCAAAAAAACGTAGTTGCAATGGAACACTTTTGACAAACAGTGATTTAACATGGAACAGATATTAGAGGACACATTAACGAATCTTACAAGCGGTAGATTCAGCAAAACAGAGATCGCCTTCATCCAATTATTGATACAATTCTCACCTGTTCTCGACAAAACATTCCCCTCAGAGGCCACAGGGGTGAACTAGGGACAATTTCTATCAGGGGAGATGAACCAACAGAAAATGACGGAAATTTTTGGGCTTTACTTCGTTTTCGACTTCGTAGTATGAATTCACTTTTGAAGGATCATATCAAAACTTCCCATGCTAATCCAACCTACCTGTCATCCTCGATTCAAAATGAACTTATTCGCGTTGCTGGTGACATGATTAGGGAAAGTGTTGTTGCTAACATCAAAAAAGTACAGTTCTGGTTTATCATAGCTGATGAAACAATGGATCGCCAAAAAAGGGAACAACTGGCAATTGTTATAAGATATGTTTTACCAAGCGATTCTGGAGTTTGGAGATTGCATGCCAGCATAAGGACACGGTAATGGTATTGGACTTGATTTCTGACATCAAATCTAATAATCCTGGTGAAAATGAGCATAATGAAATCAAGTTGAGTGGCAAAACTATTGGAGAAACGTTGCTAAGAAAGATTTGTGAGCTCGGTTTGGATCTGTCTCTTTGTGTGGGACAAGGCTATGATGGGGCAGGAGCCATGGCCAGTGAACGGGTTGGTGCTTCAGCAACAATAAAAAAGGTAGCTCCATTGGCCTTTTATTTTCATTGCGCCATGCACTGCCTAGATTTGAGTGCTTCCGCTGCAATCATGGTACCTCCTATTCGAAATGCAGAAAATGTTGTGCGAGAAATTTCATCGACTTTTCGAGCAAGTGCAAAAAAAAACCCGGATCTGTTGAAGAGCCTCATAGAAAGTGACTCTGGTATTTCTATGACCAAGAAGCACCTGATTACGTTGTGCGAAACACGTTTTGTGGAACGACACACAAGAGTTGTAACATTTATACAACCTTTGAAATATACACTAGATGCCTTATCGGAAATCAAATACTAGTCATCACCTTGCGACAGAAACAAAGCAGAAAGCTTTGAAAAATCGGTGTGCAACTCAGAATTTGCAGTTTCTTCAGTCATTTTGAAGAAACTGTCAGGATTGATGCTACCAGTTTTCCGAGTCTTACAAACAGTGGGGGGAGATTTATCCCAAGCGTAAGCCTCAGTAAACCGTCTCCAGTCTGTTCTCAAAGAATTGCGAACTGAAGGGGAGTTCCATGACCTGTATCAAAAGGCAGAATCAATCGCACAAGATGTGATGGAGGTGGAACTGCGAAAACTACGCATTGCAGCTAGAAGCTCATACCGACCAAATGCTCAAACATCGGACAACACCACCGAAGGCTATTACAGAGTCAACTTTGTTTTCTATCCAGCCATAGACTCCATTATTGGAGACCTCAAGCACAGATTTGGACCACATCAAACACAGAATATGAAACTTAACTACCTTGTACCAAATTGTATGGAATTCGCCAAACAAGCTGACGGTGAGAGGCAGTGGAATGATTTGACTCCTGCTATTGAGGTGTATGCAAGTTTGATCAGATCCTTTCATGATTGTTAAGAGCGAATACATGTTATGGAGGAAGAAATGGGAAAATGTTTCTGTCAAGTCCCGACCATCTTCATCCACCTGTTCCCTGGATCATTGCTCTGAAATGTTTCCCAAGATATCACTGTTGCTCCAGTTGCTAACAAATTTGCCAGTGACTTCTGCATAGGCCGAGAGAGTCTTTTCAAAAATGGAAAGAACCCTTACAGCTATTCAGTCAACAATGACGGAAGCCCGACTGGAGGCACTCATTCTATTACAAATTCATCTGTTCATAGGGCCCATTGCCCATACGTGGAATCAGTCATCGACAGATTTGCCTTAACATCAGCGCGGCGATTGAATTTCAAATTATGATTTGGTAAGTTTGATTGTCAAATTTTACTTCCAACATTTCGACTCCAAGTAACAAATAAGTACAATGCCACTTTGTTAACAACTCCCTGTTCTAATGCATGAAGGGCAGATTTGCAACTTAGTCATTATGACGTAACGGTAAACGGTAACCCGCCACGCTAGTTACTTGATTACGGTGAAAATAGAATTACAACACGTCTTTAATTCTACCAAAGAGCTTCCACACATGGAGAGCGGACGATCGTAAAACGTTTATATCAAGGATAGTAGCCGCCGTCGTAAAACTCCCTAAACTGCTAAATCACTTATCGGAAGTCGTCAAAAATCCCGGAAAAACCCTCATTCAATCACTTTACAACATGCGCTTTGACATCGCTCTCGTGGAGGAGATGGCCCGGCTACGTAATAGGTGTACCAACTTGTGTGTAACGCATCGTATATACACAGTACATATATACTGAGTTTGTCCAGCTGTTGTAAACTCTGTACTGTTAGATAGGCCTACATTTCTTGGCAGTTTTAGTTGCTAAAGTGAACGATATTCAGGCTTACGGAAAAGAAAAGAAGCTTTTTAAATTTGTCTTCTGACTTACCATATCACATGTACCCAGGCAAATGTCTTCTACCACTTTTCAACAGAATAACAACAAAAATAGTACATTTATGGGAAAATATTCCTCCTGTCCCCACACTTTTTGATGAGAGGCTATACCCCCCCCCCCCCCTTTCCCTATCTCCACACACGCTTTCCAAATAAGAATAACGGCCCTAGCTGGGTACTTGCCAAACAGTATGTAGGCCTAACATTACTCGCTGTGAGTACTTACTCTGACATTGACAAATTCCGAGCCAGATTTATTCACGGGTGGTGGGGAATGAAGCAAGTGCAAAGGGCTTTTGTAAAACACAAGTGCGGACCAGATACTCACCCTGTGTGACATTTATCTACTACATTGTAGTGGGCAAATGTCACATAGGGTGGGTACTCCTTGTAGTGGGTAAAAGTCACACAGAGTAGGTACCTGGCCTCTTGTGTTTGATAAAATCCCTTTGCATTTCATTCCCCACCCCAGCTGCCCAGTGAGCAAGTTTGATTTGGATTTGATCAATATCAAGAGTGGGTACTCCTCGTAGTGGGTAAATGTTACATAGGTTGAGTACTCATTGTAGTAGGTAAATGTCACACAGGGTGAGTACCTGGTCATCACTTGTGTTTAACAAAAGCCCTTTGCACTTGCTTCATTCCCCACAACCCCGTGAACAAATCTGGCTTGGAATTTGTCAATGTCAGAGTGAGTACTCACAGCGAGTAATGTTAGGCCTACATACTGTTTGGCAAATACCCAGCTAGGGCCGTAATTCTCATTTGGAAAGTGTGTGTGGAAAAAGGAGGAGGGAGAAGGGGAAAGGGGGAGGGGGGGGGGGGGGATATGGCCTCTTATCAAAAAGTGTGGGGACAGGAGGCAAATTTCCTTCCAAATGTACTAATTTTTGTTATTCTGTTGAAAAGTGGTAGAAGACATTTGCTGTTTGCCTGGGTACATGTGATATGGTAAGTCAGAAGACAAAAGCTTCTTTTCTTTTCCGTAAGCCTGAATATTGTTCACTTTAGCAACTAAAACTACCAATAAATGTAGGCCTATCTAACAGTCTAACAATACAGAGTTTACAACAGCTGGACAAACTCAGTATATATGTACTGTGTATATACGATGCGTCACACACAAGTTGGTACACCTATAACATAACCGGGCCATCTCCACGAGAACGGTGTCAAAGCGCATGTTGTGAAGTGATTTAATGAGGGTTTTTCCGGGAAGCTCTTTGATTCTACAGGCTTTGGTATAACTGTATAAAGGAACATCTTATTTGCCAGTGCACCACAACTGGTTATCAAAGGCCGTGGACATTGACTTGGTTGTCGATGTTATGTCTGTCCGTACGTTGTACCTGTGTTCTCGTCCGGGTCGTATTAAGCGTTTCGTGATATCATTCTTACTATCATAAACAAATACGCAGGCGACGACCCCGTCATTGTAAGTGTGTGTTCACTCGTCGTCGTCGAAAATCGTTTTGCAATTGAGTCTTAAAGGTATATGAACATGTAGCAACAACTTATAATAAATTGATACAACAGTACAAATGCCCTTCATAAACATCGACAATAAACATTTTCTTTCAAAAACGTTCTCAAAATCTTAATATATCCAGCATTTTCAATGTGCCGTCCGCGATATCCAGGCCAGTGCAAAGTTTTACCTCTAGTGTGCACGGATAGTGCAGTACAACTTAACTACCTGATTACTATTAGTCCCAGGGAGTTGTTAAGAGCACTACCGTACAGCTCACAAGTACTACGGCTACAACAATTTCGCGATAAAGGTGCATAAACTTACAAACGTGAGTTCAAACTACACAACAGTAAAACTAGAATTTATTAAGGGTGAAGAAACAAATGAGATGAACATCATTAATTAAACGTATTGCGGCATATGAATAAAGTTTAAAAAAATTAAAGGAATATTTAGACTGATTTTAATACAAGCGATGAGAGAATTGTATCATCCATCTATTCGAATTTGGTTTGTAAAACGTTAGTAAGTGCAGTAAATAGTTACTAAAATGGTGGGTGGGTGGGTGGTTGGGTGTGTATGTTTAATCATGTAAATATGTTTTTTCTTCTGTAAATTGAGAACAACATTTTTTAAATGTGCATTGATTAGCGATGAACATGAGTTGATGAAGTAACTTTTTAAGGTTGTAAATAATTCAATTTCCCGACAAAGTTCAAATTTCCCCGACATAACTATTTTTTTAGCATAGCTTTTATTTCCGATTGTTCATCTCGTTAGGGAGATCGGTGAAAAATTTCCTGACAAAGTTACAGTCGGTCGCTATACCCATTCACACCTTCCCTTTTCTAGGCAGTCTGGTACAAAAACACCTCGAAGGCTTAATGCTTTCCAGACCCGTACCCAGGAAATTGAAAGGGGGGGCTCGTATTTCGTATAAAAGGGCAAAAATTGCATAAACTTTGAAATTCCAGGTGCTTATCCTTTTTTAGATTTCAAAAGGCAACTTTCTCAAAAAAGAGGAGCTCGGTCAAACCCCTGGCAACGGGCCTGCTTTCATCATACAGGTTTCAATTCGACAAATAATTAGTGGCGTTATGACATGAATGACCGGCTCATGCTTCCGATACCCCCAAACTAATTATCTGCTCCATTGAACTGTCGACGAACACTATATGACGAAAGCATCAAGTTCGGGGTCTTTTTTGTACCATAAATGGGAAGTTTCGCGATGTTTTTGAAAAGTACCATGCAATATCTTTCGAACGATGGTAATTTCAACAGGGATTCGCCAAAGATTTTTTTTTTTTTTAGGCCAGAGTGAAAAGGTGATTGTACACCCCATCACCAAATGGGTTACATTTTGGTATAGGTCCATCAGTCATGGTGGCAAAATAGTTCACCATGAAACTCTTTCTGAAGCAGATATCATTTTGGATAAGCGCAGTCAAGACCTCTCCCTTCTCTACCATTTCTGAAATTTTCCTCTTCTAAGCTTCCTGTCCCATGAAAAGTGACGAGAATATCTCTATTATCCTTGTCTCTAGAGGTTCTCATTTTGGGCTGGCGGAGAAATACTGATTAGTTCTGTGCTACTTTTCTCACATGCGGGCGAAATAAATGACCCACCAAAAAAATGTTGTGAGTGAATACTGTGGCGTCGCAGGGGGAAAAGGGAGGGGGGGGGTCTCTCCTGTGCCACCCAAACTTTAATGAAAACAAAAACCGGCATCAAAAAATCATTTCCTGGATTTCAAACATTCTTCGTCCTGTTTTCCTCAAAATTATATTCTAATTTTGGGATTAATAAAAGGAAAACTTTGTTTTGCCTTTCGCGCCGTTATTCCCGTTTCACAGCTTTTTCAGGCCTATTCATTTTTTGAATTTCCTAATTTTATCAACGTTGGGTAATACATTCTCTCTGTAGCTCTGAGTTTATTTTAATGCTAGAATTATAATTGTTTTTTTTCCTCCCTATGATAACTGAAACTGTGTAATCGAAAAATTATCTATCATTTCATTGTTTTGAACCATAATTTTGAGGCATCAAAAACGTGGAATCTTCCAGGGTGTTCGCCCCCTGGCCTTCGACGGCAAAAATATATTTCAAATTAAAGTTATTTTGTTAATGCATAGGCGCATATGGGCTCACTGTGACATTTCCAATAGGAAAAGTAGTGTTTTGACTGAATAAGATTATCTTTTTCTTGTGAAATTTAGACAGATTTTTATTAAATTTTGACAGGAAAATTATACCAGCAAAATATGCAGGTGCATGGCTGGGTGACATACTTTTTTACATTCCACGTTTCTATGACCTTTTTAGAGGCTTTTGACTCAAATATTCAGTAATATTTTGTCTGAATTTCCTAAATTTCTTAGAAAAATGCTTTTGATGCTTATATGAGTTAAATTGAACGTTAGAATTTTCTTTTATTTCCATCAATTGAATTTTTATATCTTTAGCTTACATGTTTTTTGCCATTTTGGTGAGTCAAAAACAAAACAATTTCAGAAATGTTCATCTTTTTATCACTTGAATGATTGAACTTTTGTGTTTTATTTAAAACTATTATTGTGCATCAAAAACAAGAAATTTACAGAGCTTCCGGGGCTTTGCCTCTGGACCACAGTGTTTTGCCCGAATTTTCTACTGAAAGGGGGAAAATTTTCTGCCTATTCAGAAATTTTAACCAATTTAACATCACTTATGATCTAATATCATCATCTTTTCATTAATATAATTTTTGAACTTCTGTGTTTAATTTAAGCCAATTTGGCGGTATCAAAAACAAGAAATCTGCTTCGCCCCTCTGGACCCATACCAGGGCTTCTCCCCTGGACCCCACCAGGGGCCATTTAGCAGGTCCCTGGACCCCCGCCGTTTCGCCCACGCAAAGCGTGCGCAGTACCGCTTTTAGTTACGCCATTTTCTTCCTCTTCACTGTTATATCCCCTCTCCCCCAGACGAAAAACCCTGGCGATGCCACTGAGTGAATATTGTAGTTGGAGTGCAAAATCTGCAGTGGCCAAACTTTATATATGATAAGCCATATTTTGTCTTTATATATTTTCTCTTAGGAGCCCGACAACTTGGAGGTTGAACATTCTCGGCAATGTCTCCGTACCTGTGTCGCTACTGATGGACACATACATACCTAAATGAAATGGCGCTGACTTAGGGTGAACGCTATCGTAAATATAAGCTCTTCCCAAAGTGTACTGGGGTGTGGATCCAACGCCATGAATGACCTGTCCGACAATGAACAACCAGTAAAGTGACAATGGACTGGCGGCACCGTCCGTGTTGCTGCACTGTTCCTCCTGCAGTGTGGTGTTTTCATTACAGACATCTCTTCCCGTGGTGTCCTTGAAAATACAAGTTTCGTACAAATAGTATAGTATGCATGGCTTAAAGGTATATGGATAGGTACTTGAAAGTTTTCTGTTCAACCATCTGACCACCTCCCGAAAAGAGCATTGAATTAAGAAATTATGTGTTAAATCTGTAAATAGTCTGTGAATTTTGAAAATAAATGTTTTTCAACTTTTGAATGGTGATTTTTAATTTTATCCCCCACACTGAGGAGCGCGCGAAGAAGGGGTAGGGGTCATTGATTGTTGTCATTCCAGATCACGTCCGAGGCCCAAATCATTTGCTCAAACCACGGTGTTCTGTACGGACCGTTTTTTAACGGCCCCCTTAGGACCCAGACCAGGCGGCTGCCTTGCCTCCCTTGGTACCCTCGCTTCCCACGCCTCCATGTTTCCTCCACGTCCCCTTATTGGCAACCCGGATCCATTTTTGGCGCCTGGGCTATAATTCCTCGCGGTCATGGGGACTTCTATTCCATATTTCAGTCTTGATTAACAATATATAGCCCTATTTTTAAAACAAAAGTGGAAGAAAATAGCGGCCATGTTGTCCGTATAGTTTGAAGTACCGCCCAGCTTTGTGCAAAAAGCAGGGGATCACCTTGAAAATTCCTATTTGAAAATGTATACAGTAATTCATTCCATCATGCATGGGAGCTATTGTAGCACAATGTGAATGCAGAAAACTTGCTATGTGGCCATCCGAATTAATGGGGATAAATTCGCCAAACCCATGTCACGATCCAAATAACATACCTCAAATTGATAATTCTGCGATACGAAATGAGGTAGCGTAAACACGAAGGATCCAACTCCAAAGAGTAATGCACCTAAACCAACCAATAATGGTTTGGATCTATTTTCGCCAAGATACGTCACGAAGATTACAACAGCAAAAATAGTGAAGTCAAAACAACTGGATATTGAGCCGCTCAGTGTGCTCGTCAAACCAAACCGCCTCTCCAGGGTCGATAAGATGACGTATACCAGGCCATTCACGGCTGTACTTTGGGCAATGCTGAACACAGATATGAAGAAAAGAAACCCAATGGGTCTACCGCAAGCCTGTCATGCAAAATGAAACATGTATTACTTCAGCCGATTGATTGTTAAGTCAATTTTATTAAGTTCCCCACTCTATAATCAAATTGACTATCCCCTGACCGTCTCTCATACTCTGCGTCACCCCTCCCCCCCCCCTCCCTTCCGCCTGCCGATCCGAGGGAATTCGTTGTTCCATTATCACACCTGTTTATCTTTCCTTGGTGCATGCGTTACCCCACTACCTTCTGCAGGGAAAAATAGGGGTGCATTTCCAATACGCCCTTGGGGTTCCCAGGTAAGTTTTTAATAAATCGATATAAATACAATTTTGATGTAAAACCCCCAACGTGACATCGGTGACTTGATTCCTGTCATGATGATAACCCCAACCAAAAGAAATTTTGGATTTGATTAATGAAGAAATGAAATATCAAATATCAATGCTCAAGCTTACTTTACCTCGAACTTAACGATTTGAAACTTGTTCTCACATAGCTGGTTTGGAATTTTGTAGGCCCGCGGAGTGGGAGCTAACTGCAGAAGCGAGGACGCTTCCAGATCTACTTCTGATGAAACACCATGCAAGAGATCATTTCTAATCTTTGTCCTGCAAGGTTTGCATTGAGTAGAGGCAAGCGAACAAGCTATTATCATTATTGGTCCAGATATATAGCTGTATAGAGGACAATAGTTTACTTGATTCCACCTTAAACGATTGGTTCAATCAATTCAAGTTCATGATCTTAAATTGTTTTATTATTTTAAGACAAAAGATTAACAGGCGGTAGTTTCAGGATAATATTCAAAAAAATTACGCCATTGACGGATTAAGCAATCTAAAGTTGCGTCTCATTTTGTAGAAGCAACTAAAATCAGACTAGTTTTTTACATCACATTCTCAAACTCCTCAAATATCTTTATGCATTTTATTGCATTAATTATGGAAAGCCTAGCCTATTAGCCTACCAGCCTATCAGAAAGGAGCTAAACAGAATGTTAAAGTAACTATGATTATCAGTGTTATATATCTTTGATTAGTACAAAATCTTAAAATAATTTTTTCATACTAATATATTAATGTGACTTTTTATACCAGTCTTTTTAAAACAAATTTGTTGCAATTTTGAAATTCAGTAGCTCCTAAACGGAATAAGACATTGAAGCAGTTATGTTTAATTCTGGTTCTCTATTTGCTCCATATGCCGTGCCGAGGCACATATTCATATCTGACAACCAAGCTTTTAATACAATTAAAAAAATACCGAGGAATACAATTTTGAATGATGAGGACTGCATTGAGGTAGGGGAATGGGGAATGAGAGGAATGGATCGGGAATATCATATATTGTTACCCTCCAACCCACTCATAGCTTTGACCCTGAATCAAATCATGAACTGATGAATACCTGTAAACTTTTAGGGCGACAAGTTCCAAGACCACATTCTGTTGTGATCCCTGCGTCATTTGTCCTTCTCGTCTCGATGATTGACTTATCTTGTGCACCACTTGCAGATTCATCCTTCTCAAATACTGGGTTTTCAAAATCCATGGTATCGTTTGCCATACCTGAAAGGTAAAGCAAGAACGTTTGCTGTAAGGTCCCCTATCATACATACGTCCATGCATACCCTATAAGCAAAGCTATAGAAATTGACAACATTCATTCTATTCATGCACGTTTGTCAACTGTGCAACTGTGAAAGAGATGAAATTTACAAAATGGAAAACCCACAGGCGTTCAAATAACTACACTGCAAATTCAAATGTTCAAGAATTGAACACTGTTTAAACACCAAAACTGTAACAGTTTCAGAACGCGTCTTGTTGTTCTTAATACTGGTGTTCTAATAAATACACAGTGATGTTCTACTTCTGAACACCAAGCGTCCAATTTTGAACACATATACGTGTTCTATTTGTAAACACATTTACATGTAATTTGTAATTGGCATGTAACAGATATTGGTCAATTTGAAAACTTGGTGCCAGTGACCAGAGCTGTAGTTGAGTGAGTTATATGCAGGTAAATTACCAATTAATCTTATCCTGAAATTATAGTATTTGTATTTTGTTGTTGTATTGCATCTACATTAAGCATCATTCAATTTAAGCAGACAAAACTAGGTACAGACTGTGATTAACATTCTCAATTTTAAATGCAGTCACAGTAGCCTAGGCCTAGCCGAGGCCTAGCCATTAACCCTACATATAACCCTAACTCTAACCCGGGCTAGGCATATAATGTTGGGCTAGGCCTATTGTGATTGTTCACTTAAAATTGAGAATGTTAAACACAATCTGTTCCCAGTTCCGTCTGTTAATTTGAATGATGCTTATTTAGATGCAAAATGACAACAAAATACAAATACCATAATTTCAGGATAAGATTAATCTGTAATTTACCTGTTATGTATGTTTATACAAAGCAAACACCCGGTTCAAGAGTTTGTACAAAACGCTGAAGGGCCATTTTCTGGCTGTTCACACACGTAACGTAACAAAGAATGGCCCAGTGTATCCTAAGGATTCACTTGGCCATTCTCCGCCGACTGTATGATATGATATGATATGATATGTAGTTGTTGTTGAGCTTAGCGAGTGCCCGTTTTGTCTTCGCGGCGATATATGTGACAATGCATGGCCGGAAATGTAACACTATATTTGTAACTTGAGAACATGCTTTTGTTGACGCGTCAACGTCATGGAAACACCGGGGTTCTGTTACTTATAGTCGTCGTAAAAGCTGGTAATAAGAATCCTATTATATTGATAAGAAGACATTGCCGCGTGGTGTACATTACAGAGTGACGCTAGTGTTAAGATATCGAACTCTATAATCCTGATGTAGAACACACGTGTGCATAATTTGAACACTTTAGCAAAAAGCAGAACATTGAAAAGACGCGTCAGGCGTCCGGTGTATTTGCAGTGTAGTTTCATTGGTGTTTTGCAGAAAGCGAAGATATTAAGCATGTCATCTAAATCGATATATCTGTTTGTTGCCAAAGTTTCCATTCTTGAACGAAAAAGCTAATTGAGTAAGATATGTAATTTTACAATAAACTGTTTCAAATGTCTTCATGCTAACCAAGTTTATCGCGAACAATGACACATTAAAAATCAAATGATTCAAATTTAATAGCGGTAGCCAGGCTGCAACATATCATTGGTTAGTTAGCGACCACCATGAGTTTGTTAACAGGTTAACATAGAACGCTTTTGTTGTACACCCGTAAGGGAAGTTCGAACCCAAACAGTGGGATTTTGGCTTACTTATCAATGTTCAATCTCGTTATGCAAAAATCTTGACTCATATTTTGTCAACGAGCAATATGTTTCGTTATTGTATAAATATTATAGCATTTCCTTAGCTTTTCAGACCCGGTTATCATGTTGTTTTTACGTGTGTGAGAAACCTTTCTATACTTTGAGAATAAAAAGTCGTGCACCTTTCATATGAATTTATACTTAGCAGCTTGCAAATATTGGAGCAAACCAACATTCTAAGAAAAAGGTGGAAAAATTGCTTATAGTGATTATTTTCATACCTCGGAAACATTTGTATTCCTTTTTTGACCCCGAAACTGCGGAAGATTTTGTTGGATTTTACGGTAAGATTTGCGAAAAATCGGAAATGGTATAGATCACTTTTGGAAATTTGGGGAGAAGGTACATAGTCAAAACATTTGTGGTATTTGCCATTGGAAGAAAGTCTATTGATGGTATACTGTACGTGGATTTTTTCTAGGGACAAGATAAAGTTTAAATGAGGGCAATTCCAGTGGATGGGTGGGCAATTGCCCCCAGTGTGCTAAAAAGGGCACACGGTCTAATCACAGATCCATGAAATATATCTCAAATTCACATTGAACCTTATATCACCTCTCTGTTTTATATTTCAAATAAACAATTCACGAATATTTTACTAACAGAAAACGTACCTTTTTGTGTTTGTTCAAAAGCACCTCGGAAAAAAGATCAATTATATCAGTTACGCTTTGTCAAAGTTTAGGTTCTCAGTCCTCACGATCACAAGCTTGAATCGGTGTACATGTAAGTTACTGTTATCTGTAGGCCCTGTTATTCCCAACTTAGTAGCAATTGACTGCTTGTCCATTTTGTTTGTTAATATTCTATCACTTCACATTTATGGATTATGGAACAATAATTTGGCATGCATATTATTTACACAGTACTGATATAAATTGCCTAAAAACTCATAACTTTTGTTATTGTTAAAACTCGAATTTGTGTAAACATTTAGTATTATTGGTTAAGATACAGTTGTGTAAATATACTGGCATTATGAATCAAACGTTACACACTGACCTGGAGCACTTGGAAGCGTTAGAGAGGTAAAAGGGCAATGGTTTTTATGGTAAATTTATATACTGTCCAAAGAGCATTAAAAGCTGAGCAGATCCGTTTTTAGAAGAAAAAACAATGACAGGTTTTGAGTCATGGCTGATCATGAATCAAGCCTTATACAGACTGACCTAATACTTGCAAGTGTTATATAGAAAGAAAAACCTGAGTGAAAAAGGAAAACTTTAATGGATGATGGTTGTTCGAGGCCGCGGGAAGGGCGTTGGGGAAGACTGAGGGAATGAAGAGGAGGTGGGGACGACGTACACACCCAATTCTCTCGCGACGCCTCTGCTCAAGTTAAATGATTATGTACAGATTTATTCATACCTTTCTTCGTTATTCGAATTGGGCAAAGAGCCATAGTAGTATAGAGGGTGCAGGATCACCCCCCCCCCCAGGATCGGACCTTGAGGATCAGCCCCAGGATCGGACCTTGAGGATCAGCCCCAGGATCGGACCTTGAGGATCACCCCAGGATCGGACCTGAGGATCAGCCCAGGATCGGACCTTTGAGGATCACCCCAGATCGACCTTGAGGATCAGCCCCAGGATCGGACCTTGAGATCAGCCCCAGGATCGGCCCTTGAGGATCAGCCCCAGGATCGACCTTGAGGATCAGCCCCAGATCGACCTGAGATCAGCCCCCAGGATCGGACCTTGAGGATCAGCCCCAGGATCGGACCTGAGGATCAGCCCCAGGATCGACCTTGAGATCAACCCAGGATCGGACCTTGAGGATCAGCCCCAGGATCAACCCCTCCAAGATTACCCCTCCAAGATCAGCCCTTGAAGATCTACTGTCCAGGATCAGCCCCTCGAGGATCACCCCTCTAGGATCAACCCTCCAAGATCACCCTTGAAGATCTACCGTCCAGGATCACCCCTCCAAGATTACCCCTTAAGGATTACCCTCCAAGATTACCCCTCCAAGATCAGCCCTTAAAATTACTCTTAAGATCAGCCCTTAAAAACAAGAAACAATATATGATTTAGACGGAAAGGAGTTTCAGATAGATGAATTATGCAGGGTAACCGTGAAAAACTTTGCATCATGGACTTATGTGCATATTCGAAAGTATTTTTGGTGCGAGGGCGTACTGAAACCGACCAAGAAAGGAATCATCTTGAAGGTTGACCCATGGCGTAAGCTGATATCAGGGGTACAGAAAATTAATGCACAGATCACACAGCTATCTGAAATACAATCTGACTGAGATTGTTTGTTTTTTCTTTCTTTAACATTGACTCTTTAATTTCTCTACCTGCAGTGAGGATGGATGCTACTGAATTATACCCAGAATTATCAGATGAGGCATTTAAACTTGGATGGCGAGGTCACTTTAACTTAAAGAGAACAAACCTTATTTTCTAAACATAAATACCAAGGAAACAACATGGGAGCCACCGTGTATTTTTTCAAACTGATTTAAACGTCAGCACACCTGAAACGACTGTGATAGAACCTGACAAATCGATTGGGAAACCTGTTCAAAGAGAAATAAGTCCTTCTACTGGGAGCCGGTTTCATTTGGGTGGAAAGCGGTATGCTGTGATACGAAGATTCAGAGGGCTACCTTTATTACCATCAGGGAATATCATGGGGACGGTACGAAAAATAAGCTCAAAGCAGGAAAGGCATCAACTTAAAGAAGGAAGAATGGGAAAAGTTGCATGAACTAGCACCGCAGATTCAGAGGGTTGCTGAAACATTGAACAATAAATATTGAACATTAAAGTATTGTAAAGTACATGACAAGAGTGAAAAGAATGAAATAATGACATAACAAAGACTATTGTTGGTTTTTTTTCTTTTATTCATAGTCTACTTCTAGTATTTTTCATACACGGCAAATAAAATTAAGATATTATATTATAACAAAATCTATAACAAAATCTATAACATGCTTTATGTAGTCCGGGCCTTAGCTCTTTGCTGCACCATTGAAACATTAAAGAGGGTTCATCTATACAGGAAAATGTCTTTCGATAAATCCGTGAACAAGCTGATCATTAGTTTCGGGATCCTTTGTAAACCAAGACGAAATCCTCTCCATTGCTATACCTCGACAGCGATGTAGGAGGAAGAAAATAGTGTATTGTCCGCAAACGGTAGAATAAAACCCTTGAAATTGACGATGATTCTGTCGATAGGAAACACAATATCTATTTAAAAGGCTTTTATGTCTGGTACAAGAGAGGGTGGCAATCCATAAGAATCAAAATAATCTCCCATCCTATCCTTCGAAATGTAGATTGCTATCCAATGACTTCCAGGAAGGTGACTTGGGTCCAAATTGACGACAACGGCACACGGCACTGAGGTTTGAAATGGTATAAATGGTCCGAGGCAAATACACCTTGAAAGTCAGATTTTGAAAACGGATCCGTTTTCAGTACATGTGAAATCTGATTAGTATTCATGGTTTAACTGGTGTAATCAAAGATGACATTCCGTGATTTATCCACTTCTATAATGTTGTCTAATTCGCCATAGACGAGCACATTGATGGTTGTAGTTAGGGCTGAGCAAATTGCAGCTCTAGGCGAAGATTTCCCTGTTGACTAGATTGAAGTGTCCTCCACTAGACAAATCCAGGGTTAAGTTAAAAGCATACAGTGCGTACCCCTTGGGATATTCTTCTCGACTGAGACCATTTCCTTCATCTTTATTCATTTTATCTGTACCAGAAAATAAGGTGTGATAAGCTCTGATGTAGTTTCCTCCTTCATAGTCTGGTTTGAGCGGTTTGTAAGGAATCTGTTCTCCATCCACATAGACGGCCAGGAAGTTTGCCCCAAAGTTGTCAAAATTAAAGGGATTCTGCTGATAAGATCCATTAAATGCTGTGTTGCGAACACAACCGATAATCAGTCTCTTCGGGAGCTGACCCAAGAATATATGATCTTGCACATACAGACATAGGACATGTTTCCGGCTGGAATAGATAACATCTTTGTCACAACTCGTCTGATTGGATACTTGGCACTGGCTTTAGCTAGTGCCTTTTCATGACCCAACGACACAGAGGGGTTTAATTTGACTCTTCTTACAAACAAAGAGGCATCGCTGATGACAACTTTGTAGGCTTCATCAGCATCTCCAGACATTAAACAAAAAGCATCTTTACTCTTGATGAGTTTAAGTTTAAGATTGACTCCATTTAACAAGTATTTTTCTTGAAAGAATATGTCACTATGAATGGGTCCAAGCATATCCACAGTCTTGCCTGCTTTAATGAAAGAGTGTCTCTTCTTCAGACCAGTATTGACAGCATTACCTTCGGCCAATGGGTTAACTTGATCCATACACCCTGCCGTATCTTTGTAAAAAGAGGAGGTGGTCAACTGACTCTCCTTTGCTTGTGATCCATAACTCAATAAGGTTTCGATCATGGCACGGTACGGGTAAGTCGGTGTAGAGGGTGATATCAGTCGTTCATTAAGTGAGACATCGATTTGGCTGAACAGAGACTGCATGAACAGATTGACGGGCCCTACTTTGGCCGTGTCTGGGATAACTTCTCCTGTGGCAGTTGTAATTTTAGCTCTGACATACAGCTGCGTCTGGGACAAGTCGATATATTCCTCGGTAGATCCCGAAACATAAAACTCGATAGGTCCACTGTCCGTGATATTGGCAATAGGGTGATACTCTACCCATTGGCCTTTCTCTATACTAGTCTGGGTAGGTGGTATGACAAAGAGATCTAGTTCGGACTTAGTACATTCACACGAATGTTCATGCAAAAAAGACATATTGATTAATCAAATATATCGGGAGACCTTTTCACTCTCTTGACCCGTTGACGACTGACAGTTGTTGGTTTGCGTCCCCTTTTTTTTATTAGTTGTTGTTGTCGCACGGGCCACCACTCTCCTCGCTACTCTTTTTCCAGCCGCGGTTGCTCTTGATTTTGCAGCTTCTTTAATAGACCTTCCATCAAAAACATCTCCAGCAATTTCGACACCTGTGCGTAGCGCTTCCTTTCCCAATGCTTTAGCACCTTTCTTAAGCAGCGGAACAGCAGAGCGAAATAAACTTCCTAATATGTTGAAAATAGTAAATTTGTTCAAATGGGATGAAGATGGTGCAATCTTAATTCTTAAACAGAGAAAAGTAAGTCAGGTCTAAATATAGGTCATAAAAAAGAATATAAATACGGATACTTCGCAGTCAATTTCATACTCTGCCAAAATAAAAAAGAACTGAGTTCTTCTAATATGGCTGGAAATCGAGAAGAAGAAATAATTTGGCCCGAAGAAGATGAGGCGATTCTCCTCGAAGCTTTGGAGAGGGTAGAGCGTCAAGAAAGAGCAAAAGATTGAAGAAAGAATTTTTCAAAAGCAGTAAGTTGTTACAACAAACTTATTATCATTTCCTCATTTTATATATTCTTTTTTATTTTTATTTTATTCAACCAATATTTTCTTTAAAGTTATTTTTGATTTTCCTTTAAAGCCTTTTCAAATATGTTTAACAAAGCTGTTGGTCAATTTTTAGAATTTCTTTTTTAAAATTGTCATACTTTTTACATCTGAAAGAAATACTTTACACAAGTAATATTTGAAAGGATAACGAAAAATAAAAGAGTTTTTATAAAGAATATCATGTACAAATGTTGAAAAAATAGTCTTGGATTCGAAAGAATAAGAATGAGTTTTTTTAATGCGCTTATATAACATTTAATTTTTTTGTAAAATGTTCAAAACTGCAAAGTTAATTGATTAATTTTTTTTTATCTTTTAATCTTTTTTTGTTTGTAATTTAGTACAAAAGTCTAGAGGACGTAACGTTTTGATATATTTTTGTAGAGAAAAAAACTGACATGGATTTAAGGGCATTTTGAATGACACACAAAAAGAGTAGTTATAATCACCCTTGTATTACTTCAAAAAATAATAGTTTAATTTCTCTGGATTTCTTTTGCAGAGCTAGCAAAAGGAAAATGCTGAAAATGCGAAATTAGCACAGCTACCACGCATGGTAGCAGAAGAGGTACCCCTGCAGCACAGCTGAAAAGTTACCCAGCCTTACAGGCCGAAGAATTTCCCTCGTAAAAGAACCCACTGAAGACCTGTCTGACCACGATGTACCAGGTCCGTCCAAAAAGAAAGTCAGAGGTAGGTCTACATTTATCACATATGTTAAAGAGTTATTTCTATGAGTTGAAAGTATATTTAAGAGATTTATTTAATTGAGTTGAACATATGTATTAAGAGATTTGAAGTAGAGATTTATTTATTTGCATTGAAAAACTTTCACATTATCGTTATCATTATTTTTAACATTATTATTTTTACTATTCTTTTACAGTTTGCATGCCCAAACGGTTGTAAGAAGTCTTGTGCAAGCAAGAAAAGCCTTAATGCACACCTGAAATCGGTGCATTCTTCGCAACTTTTCTCATGTGCGGACTGTGAAAAGTCTTTCAAGACGAAAAGTAATTTAACTCGGCACCGACGACAAGTCTGTGATAAACCAACTAGTCAGGTAAAAAAAAAAACTCTTTTTTTTAAGTTCTATCACACACGCTTTCTCTTTATGTTTTGCTTATCAGGGTAGAATCAATCCTATGAAATACAATGTATAATTTTGTTTTCTTTGTCGCAGAACAGCTTGAATAAAAAGACTGCCAAAGAACGTCCACCACGAGCACCATCATCACAAGCACCATCACCACTGTCACCACCGCCACCACCACCACCAGCACCTCCACAGCCACCACCGCCACAGCCACCACCACCACTGCTGCCACCAGCACCACTACTGCCAGCACCAGCACTGTCACAGTCAGAAGATCCTGAAGAATTTTCAGATGATTTTGAAGTAGATATGCCCCACCCATTGCGGCAGTTATATAGGGAAAATTGGGGTGCGATTAGAACCCATTACAGCAGACAGAACAGAGTGCAAGATACGTATAATTTTAGACTTAGTAATTTGAGTCATGACGCATTAGAGCGTCTTGTACAATCTATACATAGAGACCAATCGAACCATTATAAATTTAATTTAGCTTTTGGATTTGTCTTACGAAACAAAATTACCGGCGAACTGAGATATTTTCACAGCTCGTCTAATAATTATCTGTTATTTGACCGCCCCTTTGTAATCGGTAGTTACAGAGATTTAGATGAGTTTTTAGTTCAATTAAAAGCTAAAGATTTTGAAGAAGTGTTGTTTCAACACAGAGAAGATAGTGCCTGGGTTTTGATTTCATTACAAATGTCACTATGTTTGTCACAAAACTTGGTCCTTATCCAATCATAGGGGTTCACCCGACTCATTCCCGGACTACCTCAAAAATAATCGTTTTATTTTGTCTATGGTCTCAAGGTCGAAAACAAACCGCCCATATCAGGATAATTTGTGTTTTTTAGATGTCTTGCCTATCACCTTAAAGGTGATGAAGCAAGTACCAGGAAACTCAAAACAACTATTTTCGAAATACCAAAGTATATAAATAGTGCGGCAGCTGTAACAACATTTAAAGGGTTACATTTCTAGAATTGGGAGAACTCGAAAAAATCTTTAAAATCAATATTTATGTTTACGAATTAAACCCCAGACTAACGAGAAAACTAACAAATCTGAAATTATTGCTAAATTGATACGGCGATCGCCCTGCCGATATCCATCAACCATGTTTCTTAATCATTATGAAGGGCACTTTTCACTCATTACAAATATCGTACAGTATTCCCACACTTTTCAATGTTCTCGCTGCTGCAGACTTTAAACACCACAGAAACTTAAAGAATCATACACCTCGTTGTAAAGAACATGTCACATATGAGTTTCCTGGGGATATTTGAACTAAAACCCACAGTTTTGAAAAACTTCAAAGTCTCCAGATTGAGATTGCCGATAAGGATCGTTTTTATCCATACAGAATTACTTACGATATTGAGACGTATATAGATAAAGAAAATTTCACACATTCCAAATCCCTAAGCTTAAATTCACAGGTCAGCATAGATTATTAAGTATTAGTGTTAGTTCAAATGTCCCAGAATTCGAGACCCCAGTGTTTTATTTCTGATGGTGATGAATTTGAACTAGTAAATTCTTTTGTCCAGTATTGTAATACTATTGCTAATAAAGCCTTTGAATTAATAACCAATGAAACCTCCATAGCTGAGGCTATTAAGCGGTTGAATAAAATGATAAATGAAGAAAAACAAGGCAAATTATGGGAAGATGACATTTTTGAGGCCTTTACAGACCTGGAAGATCCTCTAACAGCCAAGATACAATTGCTGAAGAAAATTTGGGTGGGGAAGAAAATTCGGTTGGTGAAGAAAATTTGGGTGGGGAAGAAAATTCAGGTGGGAAGGAAATTGTGGAAAAGTCTTGAATCGTTTAATGGGTTCGTTGTTGAATTATTGTCGGCAGATTCCTGTCGTAGGCTTTAATTCGGGCAAATATGATCTGAATGTTATTAAAGGTTTATTATATAAAAGTCTTGAATATTGTAATGATAATGATGGGGATGAAAATTTACCGACCATAGGAACTATTATTATTATTAAAAAGAATAGTGATTACATGTGCATTTCTACCAAATGGCTGAAATTTCTGGACATCAAAACTATCTGGCTCCAGGCTGTAGTTACAAACAATTTCTGAAAGCTTATCAATGTTCTGAGGAAAAAGGCTTTTTCCCTTATGACTGGATGGACAGTTTAGCAAAGCTCGACCACCCCAACTTCCACCGCATGACACGTTTTAATTCTTTAAAGGACGAAAATATAACGGTTGAGGAATATGAGTATTGTTTAAAGGTTTGGCATGAAAATAACATGTCAACTTTTAAAGATTTCCTCATATGGTATAATAACAAAGATGTCGTGCCATTTTTAGAGGCTCTTTCCAAAATGAGTCTTTTTATAAGTCCAAAAGCATAGATATGTTCAAGGAAGGTATTTCTGTCCCAGGTTTAACGCTGAGATATTTATTTCAGAATCTGGAGGATCACTTTTGTTTATTCCCAGCAAAGCATAATGATTTATATCATTTGTTTAAAGATAACATTGTAGGGGGCCCTCAATTATATTTAATCGTCACCAGGAAAAGACAGAACAAAAATCAAGGGGGCAAATTGTGTAAAAATTGCTGGTTATGATGCCAATGCCCTCTACCTCTGGGCTGTCATGCAGGACATGCCTACAGGTGTCGCTTTAAGACGACGGGCTGATACTGGGTTCAGCTGTGAGTTTACCCACTGGCCCCAGATGACTTCTGTGGGGTGGTTGGAATGGGAGACCAAACAACGGGGTATAACTATCCAGCATATACTCAATGGTAAAGAAGTGCGGATAGGAAAACGACAGTTACCTGTGGACGGGTTTGGTGCGGGGGTCATATATCAATTCAGAGAATGTTTTTGGCATGGTCATCCATGTCAACTAACTGCAGGTAAAACCCATAACCACGTGAATGGCAAAACATCAACCCTTTCATCGAAAAACTCAAAAACTTGCTGGAACAGACTTTTCTCAATCAAGTCTTAGAAAAAAGTAACCATTTTCTGATAGAATCCTGCAGTGGCTGCAAGTCTGAGGGTGGAAATCAAGAAGAGCATAGCTGTGTCAGCAAACCAATAGACTCATGGATGATTCTCAGTGCGATACAGACATTGACCAACGCAGAAGTTATTCCTCTCTTTATAAAAACAAGCCTGTTTCTAATATTGAATCCCGAAAAGCTGGACAATGTTGTGGACGAATTGAATCTCATTCGTCAGCAATGGACTCATCTGACTCCAACATGGGAGGATGTCAAAATGTTCAACAACACAATGGCACCCGAATGGTCCTTGGCGCTACAAACAGCACGAATGGCAATTGCTTTGGACAATCATTTTCGAAGGAAATTGAATGCAGCCCATGTTATCACAGAATCTTTGAACGAGATATTCCAGTAAAGAACTACACCGACACCTTACCTTGGGCATGATGTTCGATATGATACAGTGGAGATACCATGATATAGCTTCTTATGAACAATGCTCTGTACCTGTTTGGCGAGAAGATGATGGGATGTGTCTCTTCTTAGAATTTGTAAGAAATATAGCCAAAACGGTGCTAGACATGGATTCATACAAACTGTTACCTTGGGCTGAGTTAAAAAGGCTGAATCAAACGACGACACTGTCGCTGGTGTTGTGACTGCAGCAAAACAAGCTTTGGGGCATAGTGAAAATGTCAGTCCATACCAAATCATCATCCTTTCACTCTTTATTGCAGATTTGTGTCGACAACACCGGCTAGTAGATACCAATGAAAACTCTTTAATGAACTTTTGCATGCTGTGATGCCACTGATATGGCAAAAATCGTGTGATTGGAAAGCTTGGATGCATGATCAAAAGAAAGGAGACTGTAAAATGTATCTTAAAAGATTAATGTTGCTTGGAATTCCATTGTTGTTGTATTTATCATTTTTCTGAGTGTGTCATAGAATATACATTACCACCACATAAAATCAGTGTTCTTTTTATTCTTTTCAATTTCCTTGATTTTAATTTTTTCTATCGAATAACCCTGATGGTATAAGTGATCCTGAAGGAGTGATCCTGAAGGTAATAATGATCTTAAGGGCTGATCTTGGAGGGGTAATCTTAGGGTAATTTTAAGATCTTGGAGGGGTAATCTTGGAGGGGTAATCCTTAAGGGGTAATCTTGGAGAGGTAATCTTGGAGGGGTAATCTTGGAGGGGTGATCCTGGACGGTAGATCTTCAAGGGGTGATCTTGGAGGGTTGATCCTAGAGGGTGATCCTCGAGGGGCTGATCCTGGACGGTAGATCTTGGAGGTTGATCCTAGAGGGTGATCCTCGAGGGGCTGATCCTGGGGTAGATCTTCAAGGTCCGATCCTGGGGGTGATCCTCAAGGTCTGATCCTGGGGTGATCCTCAAGGTCCGATCCTGGGGCTGATCCTCAAGGTCCGATCCTGGGGCTGATCCTCAAGGTCCGATCCTGGGGCTGATCCTCAGGTCCGATCCTGGGGCTGATCCTCAAGGTCCGATCCTGGGGCTGATCCTCAGGTCCGATCCTGGGGCTGATCCTCAAGGTCCGATCTGGGGCTGATCCTCAGGTCCGATCCTGGGGCTGATCCTCAGGTCGATCCTGGGGCTGATCCTCAAGGTCGATCCTGGGGCTGATCCTCAAGGTCCGATCCTGGGGCTGATCCTCAGGGAGCCGATCCTGGGGCTGATCCTCAAGGTCCGATCCTGGGGCTGATCCTCAAGGGCCGATCCTGGGGCTGATCCTCAAGGTCCGATCCTGGGGGGGGGGTGATCCTGCACCCTCTATACTACTAGCCATCTCTCCCAGTAAGAGGTCGTGCCTTCCTTTTTAAAAACTTCCTACTCCTCTGCTCTATATACATAATATAATCCGTGTATCCAATAA